>JAAEAF010014512.1:0-133362 GCA_011037195.1 Triatoma infestans
AATGGCAGATGTGAGAGAATGAATGGGGTCTTACTCTCAAAATTAAGAACTAAATTGATTGACTCTGGAGTTCCAAAATACTTGTGGGGAGAGGCACTAAAATGTACTGTATATGAAACAAATAGATCTCCAACCTCAGTTTTACCTTGAGGTAAAACTCCCTTGGATCTATGGAATGGGCGAAATGATCTGTCCAAATTGAAAATATTCGGATGTAGAGCATGACATACTGTGACACCTAAACCTGGGAAATTAGAACCCCGAGCAGTTCGTGCGGTAATAGTCGGCTATTGTGGAGGTGGCTATAGATTGTGGTTACCAAAGGAAAGAAAAATAATTAAGTCAAGAGATGTCAAATTTGATGAATTTATCATGGAATACAAAGATAATAGTATGGTCAAAGAAAATGCTCAAGACATTGTCGTGCCAATTCAAGGGTTAGAAAATAATCCTGTGATAAAAATTAATCAAGAGGATGAACAAGTGGTGCAGAATGATTCACAAATGGGTTCTATTGATAAAAATGCGGAAGAGGAGATAGTTACTACTAACAGAAAAAAGAAAAAATCTGGATATCTGGATGACTATGAGCTGTACACAGCGTACTGTTTTCTATTGTCAACTAATGAAGAACCAGAAACGTTTGAAGATGCTATGGAATCAGAAGAATGGAAAAGTGCGATACATTCAGAATTAGAGTCGCACGAGAAACTTGAAACTTGGGCCCCTGCAAAATTACCTGAAGGAATGAAAGCTATAGAAACACGTTGGGTGTTTAAAATCAAAGAAGATGGAACCAAGAAGACAAGACTTGTGGCTCGTGGCTTTCAAGTTCCTCAAGAAGAATGGGAATTTTCCTACGCACCGGTATATAAGATTCCTACTGTTCGACTCCTGTTATCAGTAGCAGTCCAGTATAACTGGATTTTGACTCAAATTGATGTACCCACCGCCTTTTTGAATGGAGATTTAGATACAGAGGTCTATATCAAAACACCTAAAGGATTAAAATATCAAGAAAATACTCTCATTCTTAATAGATCTCTATATGGTCTCCGATCCGCTCCAAAATGTTGGAACAATAAATTTTCAAATGTAATGAAAAATCTCGGATTTACACGATCTGATTATGATTATTGCCTTTACTGTAAAGATAATATATACTTAGTTCTTTTCGTAGATGATGCGATACTGGCTGGGACAAAGGAGAATATGAATTCACTATTGAAAGATCTAAAGAAGGAATTTAATACAAAAAACTTAGGTTGCCCCAAATCGTTTTTAGGAATGGAAATTAAACATGTTAGAAATGGGTTACACTTGTCTCAAACTAAAATGATAGATCGTAAAAGAGTTTGGCATGGAGGCGTGTAGGACAATCTCAACACTGATGGAAGCTAAGTTCAAGGCAGATGAAAGTTTGGATATTGTGAAGGATGTGCCATATAGGAGACTGATATGTAGTCTAATGTTATCTCTCTATAACAACAAGACCAGATATAGCATTCTCTGTATCATATTTAAGTAGATATCTCGACAAGCCAACCAGTCAGACATGGAAAGCTGGCCTAAGAATCCTACGATACTTAAGTTGTACAAAAGATCTAGGGCTCCCAATTACTAAAAGTACAGGAGGCTTAGAAGGTATGAGTGATGCTAATTGGGGAGTTGATCAGAATGATTCTAGAAAAAGTGTCAGTGGATTTATATGCTTCCATGCTGGAAACCCTATCGCATGGTACTCAAAGAAGCAGAGATGTGTTGCTCAATCAACAATGGAAGCTGAATACATCGCGGCTGGGTTCGCTGCTCAAGAGTTAGTGAATCTTCGTGGTGTGATAAGTGATCTGAGCCAAGTGAAAAGAGCAAGCAGTGAAGTGATATGTGAAAAAGTGTTAAAATCTGTTAAAGATGTGCTTAATGAGAAAGGACAAGAGCTTGATGAAATGAAAGCAGTTCTTAAAATAGATAATGCTAGTGCAATATCTTTAGCAAATACATTTTCAAATACCAAACGAGGCAAACACATAGAAATAAAGTTTCATTTCATCAAACATCTGTGCCTAAATAATGTTATTAAAATTGAATATGTCAGTTCTAAGGACAATATAGCTGATCTATTTACCAAAGCTCTAGGAGCCGAAAAATTTGAAACATTTAGAAATTCTCTGCTTACTAATTGATTTTGTTTTTGGAAATATTTTTTTTATATCTTATTATTTCAATTTATGTGGATGTGTTGTTACTGGTAATCAATTCGATGTTGTTTTTTTGGTAGACATTAAGAAATAATTGATTTAACATGCATTGACAATCAATGTCATTTATAGTATATGCAAAGGTAATAACTACATCTCATTGAGAGAGGGTGTCAAGGAGATATATAGTAAAGTTTAGTAGTTGCCATGTTGGCCGCTGTTGGCAGCGGCAGCTAGTTTAGTTTGTAACCTTCTTGTTCTTCCTTCTTATTAAAATATAGAGCTGTGAAAAGAGTGTTGTTGTGTTTCCTTTATTTTAAGTTAACAATCCAATTACATTTCAAAACATTAATTGACACAAGTCTACGTTATCACACTGTTTTGACAAAAACATCCTGTTGATAGGCGAACGCCCGAAACCGGTTGATGGCTATAAAAAGAAGCAGGCTATCACGGAACAAATCTCTGATCCTCTTCAGGGTCGTTACACCTTGAAAGCCAATAAGAGACAAGGCAATCGTTTACAAACTTCAGTCGTACAAAGTGTAAATAAAAATCTCACCCACATCTTAGATATTGAAATCACGGCTTTTAGCAAACCATTCTGGAAGATCAAGTGTTTTTCATGAAAATGGCCGCGGAAACCTAAAGATCTAAATTAAATAGATTTTGGGATTAATAGTATGATAATGTATTTCTATTAAAATGAGATGTTTGTACGGCAATGGCCAGAGGAATTTTTAAAGAAAAAGAATTCTTTGTTGCTCTACGTTTCGGGTACTATTGGTGCCCTTCTTCAAGAGCTCTGTAAAATTGATTGGAGACCTTTGCCAAGAGGCTTGGGAATCCAATTTGAAGCAGTGAAATGATGAAATTCATAAATAAATGGATTATTGCATAAACGTAAGCATTGTAGATAGTTGTAGGGGATTATTGCACTGCGATCTCAAAGATCTACTGTGCCCCCCGAGCCTTCTCCAATGCACAGCCAGCTCCAAGCAGCGTACTCTAGACACAGACAACACTGCCTATCACCGAACAGTGAGTTGTAGAGGCTCCTAGGAAGAAAAAAAATCTAAGGGCAGCATGCTGGATTCGAACCCAGGACCTCCGCGTTGCTACTCCAGCGCCCTACCACTGAGCTAATCCCTTCCTTCTCCCTTCGCTTTCGCCCAATTAACTAGGCACCGAGACCCTAATTTGTGTATGTGTTATTGTCCTGTCTGTAAAGTGTAGAGTGTATGTAGTTTAAGTGTATTATGTAGTGTTCTGATGAAGTGCATGGAGTACTGAGCTGCGGTAATCCGTGGGATCGCTACTCCTCACGTAACTGCATGCAACAGATACCTCTTGCTGGCAAACGTAAGCATAGTGGCCCCGGGGTTATCGGAAGTTGAAAATAACGACTATTACATTTTGATGACGAAATTTGTAAGAATAGAAATAGCTGTGTATAAAAATGAAATCTCTTTGATTACAGTAAAAAACTTGGGTGAGATCACAATTACATTAGAAACAGTTACTGAAGAAATTTTTAGAGCCAATAATTTAGGTTAATCATTTTCAAAAGGGGGGTCGCATTTATTGAAAACTCTAAATTTTAAAATTATATTTAAGTTACTATTGTTGATTTTAGAATTAATAATTTAAGATTATTGTTTGTATAATTTTTTAGATTAATTGTTATAAGCAAATTATTGAAAATTTTGCATCACTGGCTGTCGGTGTATTGTGAACCCATAGAGTTGGACACGTATTTACCTTCCATTTAAACAATGTGTTAGTAGTTTATTGGTTAAAATTAATTAATATTTCTTCATTGGATTATTAACAACAAAAGTAAGCTATTATTTATTTGAATATAAACCTTATAAAATTTTAAAAACATTTTATTCATAAAACATCAATTGTTTTCCACCAACTTAATCGGACTTTAAAATTACGATAAGAAAAACTAAGCCATTTTAATCTATGTTGTGTAAATATTTTCTGATTTAAAATGATATTTATTAATAACCTAAACCTGTGAGATTGTGATGAAGTTGTGTGTTTTGTTTTATTTTAGTTTTCAGTGTTATTTTGTTTAAATTTACGATATAAAGATGACGCTGGCCGAACAACCATGCTATACTTTGATCAATTTCTCTACGGATATGGAGCCAGTTAGTGAAATGCAATTGAAACAAGATTTAGGTAAGTAAACTAGCATTATTTTTCGTTTTTAAAAATTTAATAGATTCCAAAAGACCTTTGCCAAGAGGCTTGGGCAATTTGAAGCAGTGAAATGATGAAATTCATAAATAAATGTAAGCATAGTGGCCCCGGGGTTATTAGAAGTTGACAACCACTGATGGGGGGGGGGGATCAACGAAGCCAATCCTCTCTTTTACTACACTGCCGAAGAATTCAACGTCGACCCCATTCTATGATCATTCGACATTTCAGGCAAATTTGAAAGTTGATAAAGCTCGATAAATTAGGTGCCTATCATGAGCTGATCGAAATTTTTTCCAAAATAAAGATATCGCCCTTGGTCGGATCGTGATGTCCGATAAAAAGTGGATTTTATACAAAAACCGGCGACGTTGTTGTTTGGAACGTTTTATTTTTACTTTCTCTTACAAAAGATGATTGCCATCGGGCCGCCACGTTCTAATTTGAGTTTACACCGGAAATACAGGTTTTAGGGTCCTCAGAATACGAAAAAAAATGTTTTTAACGAATGGTCTGTATGTGTGTGGGTATTTTAGCGAAATATCTCAAAAATGAAAAGTCGCAGGAAGCTCAAACTTGGTATTCCAAGTTCCAGGCATTACTGACGCGAAAATCTTGGACAAAATCCGAAAGTGCGACTTTACTGATTTTTGCTCTCTTAGTTTTTGTAATTTTGTCGAAAACGATTATGAGGATTTCCTTTTTAAACTTGGAATACTAACTGCACAGATGTAGACCTGTCATTTTTATTGTTTTTTTCCCGGAAAAATGTTTTTAGGTGGTTTTGACTTATCTTAGACGTGTATTGGTTCAATATTTGTTTGGTCTCTTCAAACATTTCTATACCTGCCTGGGTAGGTACTTGTCTCCCACTACTTCTATACATGTATGTTAGTACAATTAAATCAAATTTGAAGTTTAAAGAAAATTTGTCCTTTTATATACAATTGTAATAATAGCAGTGAGAGAAAGTGGTGTGAGTGTTTCACACCAGAATTTTACAACTCCCGTTCAATTAGCAGGCTGGGCAAGCTTAAACTGGAATAATGTAAAGATGTCACTTTTACTCTCTTGCCAAATAAGTAATTGCTATTTTTATTGTTTACACAGAGAAAGGTGATACGAAGACAAAAATTGAAGCACTTAAGAGCACTATACATATGATTGCAAATGGAGAACGCTTACCAGGCATTTTGATGCATATCATTAGATTTGTATTGCCATCCCAGGATCATACTATCAAGAAATTATTGTTAATATTTTGGGAAATTGTACCAAAAACGACACCTGATGGTAAACTATTACAGGAAATGATATTAGTTTGCGACGCTTACAGAAAGGTAAATTGGTCTTCTTTTCTAATAAAAATTTCTTTCTTGTTTTGTCCTGCTCAGGTCCTAAGCGCGTTGCCTAAGCCAATATGCCTCTTATCCCCACTCCTCCAAGAAAGCTACCCTAAGAAGCCTTTCCCAGCAGTCTACCGGTATGACTACAATATCCTGAGATATTCCAAACTCCAACTCCCCCAAGCATTCCCATGAGAGTATTGTCCATCCCAAATATGCTAAACCTATTATTGGCGAAAGTAGGTACACTGACCTAGGTACACCACTTCCCTGACTCCCTCGACACAATTCTGACACAAACGACTAGACATCCTGCCTATTTTGTGTGAATAACTAGCCATCCAAGCGTGTCCTGTCAGTACACCTACGCAGGACCCTCAGTCGTATCCTACTCAGAGAGAGAAGATATTTCAAGTCCCCCTATCTTATACCTTTTATAAATCTGTTAGCCTGGAGACCTCACTGTGCCCCTTCAGAATTTCTCTATCACAAAATTGTTTAGTACGGCTAATGCTGGCTCGGGACCACAAAACGGTAGTGAGAATCCCACCTCTTATCCAACTCGTCCGCCTTCTCATTGCTCTTAATTTCCGGGTAATCAGAAGAGCTCCTCTGAGCAAGGCCATTAAGTTTTCTCCTGCGTTCACCCAGTAATTTAGAGTTCAAACCTTTCCCTGCCACTCTTCCATCATGCAGCAGCATTCAGTGATACCAATGATCTCAGCGTGGAAAGCAGCGGTCATATCCCCTAAAGCCACAGATCTTTCTTTGTTCAGCCTTTATAGCCGAGGCAGACCAGTTTTCATCTGTCTGGAGCCATCAGAGAAACAGATAAAAAAGCCATTAGTTTGCCAATTCCTTTGAGATGTCCTCCCGCATACTGCTAATACAAATCTTATAACCTATCTCGAATCCCCCTCTTACTCGTCTCATTAATTTTAGAGATAAGGAGTTGGTTCCCTTGCCTTATTTTACCCTCAGTCTTTATATTACCTCCCCTACAAGTTCTTATCCACTCTCCTTTGTGTCTGATCCGGAGATTACCTTTCACTATCTTCCCTACGACCGAATGTTGTAGAGGTTCTAATGCAAATAGTACTTCCAACACCGATGTCAGTGTTGTCCTCATCGCAACCGTCATCATGCTCAAGCTCCTGCTCCAGACAAACTAGGTCATTTAGTTTCCTGAGACATACCCTTACCATTTTCGAACTGATAACATATTTACCATAAAAGAATGTATGGTTAGAGGGCAGCACTTATCCCCGACTTATCTTATTTATTACTTTCTCTTACTGCTGTAAGAGAAAGTATTGTGATCGAAGTTTTATAGAAAATAGTCTGTGTTTGTCGCTGTGGGTATGTTTGTGAACAGCATAGCTCAAAAGTGAAAAATCGCTGGAAGGTTTCACCTCTTTCACCGTGTGTGATGAAAATCGTGTGAGTATTTCACACATTTTTTTAATTTATTTTTATCTCTTTAGGATTTACAACATCCAAATGAGTTTGTCAGAGGATCAACCTTAAGATTTCTTTGTAAATTAAAAGAGCCAGATCTGTTGGAACCACTTATGCCAGCTATAAGATCCTGTCTAGATCACAGGGTATGCTATGTGAGGAGGAATGCTGTACTCGCAATATTTACTATTTACAGGTATTTATTTATTAAATTTTTCAAAATTTTGGAATACCTTAAGAGCACAATGCTCCTTAGACACTAGCCTTTGTGTTAAGGGGCTTGGGTTTGATTATTGTGGAGTTGCTCAAGTAGTTTTGACTGAGTGTCTTGAATATTGCCATTTAGGGGAACTAAAGTTTGTAGTGGACCTGATTAGGAGTCTCATGTCTATATGGCGGTATGCTGATAATTAATAAAAAAAAAATCGCTAACTGGAAGATCACGTGCTTATAATGAGTCTTTGCTGTTGTAATAGAAAATTGTCGTGCTGTACTTTCTCTTACATCTAGTAACAGGAAGTATATTGCGATCGGGCCAGATTTTCGAAAATGAGTTTTCACCGGAAATACATGTTTTAGGGTTCCCCTCAATACGAAAACAAAAATTTAGCGAATGGTCTGTATATCTTTGCCTCAAATACGAAGAGATCGTAGGAAGCTCAAACTTGGTATTCTGTTCAGGTACTCCCAGACACGAAAATTTTTGAAATCAACTTTACTAAATCTTTTTTTTTTATAAGCTTTGAGTTTTTTTGATATTTTTTCGAAAATGGTTACAATGATTTTCTTTAACTTGGAATGCTTGCTGCATAGATAGAAACGTGGCTTGATTTTTAACATCCGCCGCTCAGGAATACAAGTAGAATCCCCACCGCCACATGGCCAACCCAAACATTGCAATTTTAAAAAACTTTCTTGATAAAATTGTTTGTTTTTTCCTCCACAGAAATTTTGGATTTTTAATTCCTGACGCACCGGAATTAATAGCTGAATTTTTAGAAAGTGAACAAGATATGTCATGTAAAAGAAATGCATTTCTAATGTTATTACATGCTGATCAGAAAAGTGCACTTGCATATTTAGCATCTTGTTTAGATCAGGTAACCACATTTGGCGATATACTGCAGCTTGTCATTGTGGAATTAATCTATAAGGTATGTCAAATAATTTTTTTTGTATTAATATAATTAGAATTTTAAAATTTATTAGATAATTTATAAAAGCATTGTTTTCAATTTGTTTGTTCAGGTTTGTCACGCAAATCCATCTGAGCGGTCTAAGTTTATTAGATGTATCTACAATCTGTTGAACTCCAGCAGTCCGGCGGTGCGTTATGAAGCTGCAGGCACTTTGATCACATTATCTAACGCTCCTACAGCTATAAAAGTATATGAAATTTAAATAAAATTTCAAATATTTATTACATACATTACATACGATTAATATCGTTTGATATTTTTGCAGGCAGCCGCTTCTTGTTATATCGATCTAATCATTAAGGAAAGCGACAATAATGTAAAATTAATCGTACTAGATCGTTTAATCGCTCTAAGAGCTATACCATCCCATGAAAGAGTCTTACAAGATTTAGTTATGGACATTCTGCGGGTCCTTGCCAGTCCGGATATGGAAGTTAGAAAGAAGGCATTAAATCTTGGTAAATTAAGTTTCTGAGAATACTTTTATTTTTAAAAACTAGGATTCGACCATATTTATTAAATGGTCATAATATTTAATTGGCCAGCCATATTTATTAAATTTTTGTTCAATTTTTTTTTTATAGCCTTGGACTTGACCACTTCACGTTGTATTGAAGAAGTTGTGTTGATGTTGAAGAAGGAAGTAACTAAAACGCACAATCTAACGGAGCACGAAGATACGGGCAAGTATCGCCAGCTGTTGGTCCGAACACTGCATTCTTGCTGCATGAAGGTAACATAACCCACTAATTTCATATATATAGTAAAAACACCGGTCACCTCCCACGGGTTCACTACAGCTTAGTCAGTACTCCATGCACTTCGTCAGAACAAGTACATAATGCACTTAAACTACAAATACTCTACTCTTTACAGACAAAAACAAACACAGTACACAAACTAGGGTCTCCATCCCTAGTTAATTGGCGTAAGCTGAGGGAGAAGGAAGAGATTTGCTCAGCGGTAGGGACGCTGGATTAGCAACACGGAGGTCCAGCATGCTGCCCTTAGATTTTCTCTTCCTTAGAGCCTCTACAGCTCACTATCCAGTGATGGACAGTGATGTCTGTAGCTAGAGAACACTGCTCGGAGGCCGGCAGTGCACTGAGAAGGCTCCGGGGGCACAATAGTTCTTTCAGGTCGCAGTGCAATAATCCCCTATAGCAATCTAGCCACTGAAATACTAATTGATGAAATACAAATACAGTTTCCAGATGTGGCCGGTTCTGTCATCCCAGTCCTGATGGAATTCCTATCGGATACTAGTGAACTTGCATCGTATGATGTGCTGGTGTTTGTACGTGAAGCAATACATAAATTTGAAAATTTAAGACCAATAATTATTGAGGTAAAACTTTTTTTTAATTAAATTAAATTTAATAAATAATTATTATTTAAATTATTTAATGAATCCAATTTTGAACTAATTTATTCAATTTTAGCGTTTATTAGAAGCATTTGTCTCTATAAAGTCGGTGAAAGTGCATCGGGCGGCCCTTTGGATCCTGGGTGAATACACCAGTGGAGAAGATATTAATGCAGTTTTGAAACAAATTCGTATTACGTTAGGAGAGGTGAGTTTCGAGTTTTTTTACTTTCTTGTAGTCCTAGTAAGAGGAATTATTGTAATCGTGTCGAAAGTTTCGATATTAAAGTAATCACCGGAAATACCCGTTTTGAAGTCCCCTGAATCCAAAAAAAAGGTGGTTTTTAGAAAATGTTCTGTGTATTTGAACATCATAGCTCAAAAACGAAAATCGCAGAAACGTTCAAACAGATTTTTTTTTTAGTTTGTCTTACTTTTTCTAATTTTCAAAATTGATGGAAGATTCTACTTGACCGTTCTAATATAATAGAAGAGAATAGTGAGGTTCGCGTTCAGAAAATAAAAAAATCTACTATTTTGCTAACTTTTCGACAGAATATGTTGATCTTTATCAAGGTAGAAAAAATTGTGACAGAGAATCAAAAAAAGGAATAAATAAATTCAATTAAAGCAAAAAAGTATTTTTTGGGACGCAGAGTAACATTTCCGGTGAAAACTCGATATCGAAAATTTGACACGATTACAATACAACCTTAATTAAGAAAAAAATAAAGACAGTATAATTTGCAGTAAAGAGAAATTCCGTGAGAATATTTCACAACGGATAATTATTTAATAATTTCACTGTTTCACAGCTGCCCTTGGTTGAAGATGAAATGAAGAAAGCTAATGGTGAGAAATCCGTAGAAGAATCCGAACATGCTGGATCAAATTCTAAACTAGTCACATCTGACGGCACTTATGCAACCCAGTCTGTCTTCAATACAATTTCGTAAGTGAGAAATCTTCTGATCATCTGTGTGTGTGTGTCTGTATGTCTGTTAATTAAAAAAAAAAAAAAATCTGATTTCTAATTACAGTTCATCAAAGAAAGAAGATCGTCCACCTTTGAGGCAGTATCTAATGGAAGGTGATTTCTTTATTGGTGCTTCAGTTGCTTCAACTTTGGCAAAATTAGCCTTAAGATATACAATGCGTATACAAGATCCAGCAATGCAAAATTCATTTTGTACAGAGGCTATGCTAATAATTGCATCAATTTTACATTTAGGCAAATCAGGTATTAATTATATTATTAAATTATGTGTTACGGCTGTAAGAGGAAGTATGACCATAGTGTCAGATTTTCCGTGTAGAGTTATATTTACCGGAAATAGATTGGTGCAAAATTTATTGCAATGTCGAACCGTAAATTATATATTATATTGAACAGTTTTCTTTAATTCCCGAGGAGCAGTGCGGCTTCAGGCCGGGTAGGGGTTGTATGGATGCGATTTTTAGTCTTTCTAGCGCGATAAATCTTAATTTCAGATTTAGTAAAAGACGTGTTTATATAATTTTTGTGGACTTCAAACGCGCATTTGACTCGGTGCCTCATAATTTACTATTTAATAAATTATATAAATTAGGTATTAGTGCTAAAATGATACGAGTTATTAAAGCACTGTATGAATATGCATCACCAACCTTAACAGACACTCATGACTATTTAAATTCCATTAACATCACACAGGGAGTGTTGCAGGGGGAGAAATTAAGCCCACTTTTATTTAATTTGTACACTTCAAATATTGTCGAATATTTTAAGATTAGGGGCGCCAAAGGAATTAGCATTGACAAATATAATGAACTACTAATGCTATCATATGCGGATGATTTGGCCATAGCTGCTTACTCCCCAAAGGATGTTCAGTTTAAGCTCAATTTACTACAGTCTTACTGTGACACTAATTATCTCCAAATTAATACCTCCAAAACTGTTGTTATGCCTTTCTATAAAGGTAAATTACCTACAAATATTCCAAAATTTTTTTGTAACAATGAAAGAATCGAAATTGTTAATTCGTTTTCCTACCTGGGTGTTCCTTTCTCGACATCGGGTAAATTCTTGCAGGCGGCCCAACATTTTAAAAATAAAAGCTCAATTGCGGTTTCTTCTGTACTCTCTTTGTTATCGAAGATAAAATCGGATTCTTGGGATGTAAAGAATTATCTGTTTAATTCTCTTGTCTCTAGCGTTCTCCTGTATTCATCGGAGTTATGGGGGCTCCGCTATGCGGAGATTGCAGAAAGAATACCTCTAAGATTTTACAAAAATTTGTTGAGGCTATCTAGAAACACGCCCGACTGTTTTGTGAGACTTGAAATTGGCATTATACATATAATATCGAAAGTTTTTAAACGCACTGTCTCTTGGTGGTTGAAGATCCTGACTATGCCGCGCGAAAGAATTCCTCGTATCTGCTATGAAGCCCTTTTAGCAAATATTGACAATGTGTGCATTCCATTCAACTGGGTCACAAATATGCGTAAAAGTTTTATTATTATTGGTGCCGAAAATATATTTGACCAACAAGATATAGATTTCATTTCTAGCAGAGTACCTGATATTATGACAAGTTTCAATAATCACCTCATCTGTAAGGACGTTGACATTGCGATAAATTCGAAATTTAATTCCATTTTTAGAAACATCAGCAGTTTTGGCTCAAGTGAACAATATATTCATTTTAAATGTAACATAAATGTGACCCGGGTTGCCTGCCAACTTAGACTATTTTCGCAGAAAAAGCCCCAACTATTTGTTGATGGGAAATTATATAAGTTTAATTCAGAGGCGCCTTGCCCCCTATGCAAGGAGGACAAGGACAATATTATGCACTTTTTAATAACTTGCCCAATTTTCGATGTTTTAAGGTATAAGTTCCTAATAGAATATATTAATGTGCCTCCATCTAAAACAGTTATGGAAAATCTGTTATCTTTCGATAGTCTGCACCAAGTGAAATATGTTTACATTTATGTATCTAAAGCGTTAAAAATAAGAAGTTTTATTTTGAATAATTAAGAATTTGATATTTATGTAACTAAAGCGTTAAAAATAAGAAGTTTTATTTTGAGTAATTAAGAATTTGATATTTAGGTATTTCTATTATACTCTCATATTTTTATTTATTTTTTTTTTCTAATTCTTTTTTATGATTCCAGTATTTTTCTTTTAATTCAGTTTGTGTACATTTATCCTTTTTAATATATATATATATATATAATACCAGCAAATTTGTTATTAAGATGAATATGTATGGAAAAAAACATGTTAATCTACTTTTGTTTATTTACTTCATTTGTGATCTCAGTTTATTTGTTTACAGAATAGGTATTTTATTTTGTGATTAAAGTCCTGTTGTAAATATATGTTTAGGTCAAACCCCTTGCTACAAATTGTATTTATAAGCAAGTAATAAATAAATAAATAAATAAATAATATTATATTAATTCAAATATGAAACGTTACAATCAACATATTTTTGCTAATGAGAAATATAAGCTAGACGAGATATATAATACAAATATGTGGAAGCATTTTCTCTACAAAAAGTTTTCAAGATATTTGAATATTTTTTTTTGTCGTTACAGGTTTACCTTGTAAAGTACTAAGCAATGATGACGCCGAAAGGATGCTGTTCTGCATCAGAGTGCTTTCTGAGAGATGTATACCTATTGTCAAAATATTTACTAATGATTGTAGAACTGCCTTAGCGTCCATGTTAACTGCCAAACAGAATGAGGAGAATACGTTAAATAAAGTAAGTTGTGTGTATGTATATACGCTCAGCTTCAAAAGCAAAATGGAACACTTAGTTTTTACTTTTTCTTACTCCTAGTAAGAGGGAGAATTGGGAAGGAATTAGCTGGATTATAGATTAGGGAGGGGTAGCGCGCTGGATTAGCAACGCGGAGGTCCCGGGTTCGAGTCCAGCTACTGCCCTTAGATTTTCTTTTCTTCCTATAAGCCTTTTACAGCTCACTGTCCGGTGATGGACAGTATAGTCTGTAACGAGAGAACTGCCGGATGCCGGCAGTGCACTGAGAAGGCTTTGGGCTATATGGGACCAAAAGGACCTTGGATAGCATAGAACTTGGTCCCTCCCAACAGACAATTAAAAAAAAAAAAATCTGGTGTGAAACACTCAAACAACTTTTTCTCACTCCAGTTCTCAAAATTATAATTGACAAATTTTAAAGTTTGTGTACCAAATTTAATGAAATTCGTCGAAAACTGAAAAAACTGTTCAGTAAAAGCGCACTTCCGGTTTACTAATTTCCTTGAAACTCGGAATTTTGGTCATGTATTTATTCCTTATTAATTTTGTTTGGATGATAGAATTGTGTAATCAACTATGATAGCACTTTAGAGAAAAACATAACCCCACCCTCCCCTAAAAGTGCCCTTAAATGAATTTTCCTAGAGAAATGTTTTAAATAAAAGTTATAGATCTTTGTATGTTTAGTTTATGTAAGAAGTGAAAAAATCATTTAGTAACGTGGTAAAGTAAACGCACTTCCGGCTATCCGATTTTTTTCAAACTCGGAATTTCAACAACGTATTCAATTCTAATTAACATTATTTAGTTGACAGAATTGTATAATCAACTATGATAGCACTTTAGAGAAAAACATACCCCACCAATCTCCTCAAAGTGTCCTTAAAAGACTTTTCTCAGAGAAATGTTTTAAATAAAAGTTGTACCTCTTTGTATGTGTAGTTGATATATAATGTTTCAAGAAAATCGTTAGAGTCGTTTTTGAGAAAATCCCAAACAAGAAAAAAAAAACTACTAATGTGGTACTTCCGATTGAGGAATTTTGACAGATAACGTACTGTCAGATCCCATGGTGATACCTAAACGGAATATCAACTTTCAACTTTCTACGGTTTTTCGTTTTTGAGTTATGCTGTTCATACACACACACATACAGACTATTTGGTAAAAACCACTTTTTTGGACACGGGGGCCTCAAAACGGATATTTCCGGTGAAAACTCGATATCGAAAATTTGACACGATTACAATACTTTCTCTTACTAGGAGTGAGAGAAAGAAAAAAAAAGGGGGAGAATTATGATCGTGTCAAATTTTTGAAATTGAATTTTCACTGCAAATATATGTTTCGATGGCCCGCTGAGTTTGAAAAAAAAATGTTTCAAGCGATTTGTGTGTTTATGTGTGAACACAATATCTCAAAAACGTCCAGTAAGCTAAAACTTGGATTAAGTACTAATACCGCATCTGCTGAACACGGACGATTTCGGTCGGGCAAAATCCACCACCCTAAAGTGGACTTTACTGATTTTTCATTTTCAGTTTTTAGCTAATAATAGATTCTCAAAGAAGGCACTTCGTATACTATCATATTTTTTTTTTCCAGAATTTCCTCAGTACTGAGGAGGTTTTCCTCAATCAAAAACTTTATAATTTTTTAGCATAGATAGAGTTTTAAAATGGTTGGGGAGCTAGCCCGAGGCATTAACCACCAAGCTGGAGAACCAAGGAATTTATTTTCAGAGTTCCCATCTCGTAGAAAAGTTGTCTTCACTACGACTGCAATCCAGAGTCCCCCGTTCAAAAAGGGTATAGGAGAAGAGAAAGTTTATGATGGTTTCACACCAGATTTTTTGACTTGGTTTGTCGATGTCAAATTGACCATTAGTAGATTTCAACAAAATCGACTCTAGTACATTGCTCTAATATTTATTTTGTTATTTTTGCTGTATAGGTTAAAGAGAAATCAGTTCATTCAATACAAGTGGACGACCCTATCTCCTTCCTACAGTTAACTTCAGCAAATGGCAGTTCAGATCTTGGCGCTGAAAATGTATTCGAGGTTAGTTTAAGCCAAGCGATTGGTTTGGGCGGTGCTAGTGGCACAATCAGTACAACCAATGGTACAGGTTTAACATCGCTTTCCACATCGGATCTCCTACTTCCAGCCAGTAGTTTAAATAAAGTGACACAGTTAACTGGTTTCTCAGATCCGGTCTATGCTGAAGCCTATGTACACGTCAATCAATATGATATTGTCTTAGATGTATTTATCGTCAATCAAACAGGTAAGTGTTTATTTGATGACCTTATAAAACATTCATGAATTCCACACTATGCACATGTGACGAGCTAGGTTGCAAATGGTCTATATATATATATATATTTTAACAAAATATTTGAAAAAACGAAAAATCGCAGGAAGTTCAAACATAGTAGACCTTGTTATCCCTTGTGTCATTATCTCACAGCACAGATAATTTATCGCGATTCGCTCTGCCTAAAAGACTGTAGCCAGCTTATCTAAACCCACCGAGATATCATACCTCGGATAAGTCCCATATCCACCAACATTTCCTTTTAAAGTACAATATTCGTACAATGTACGATTCTGCTACCTATATAATATTAGTAGAAACATTGCTAGAATTACAAATTTGATAGAATTGCAATTGTTGTCCGCGATTGTTGTGGATCTAGCGACTAGCGCACTCCTCTTTGGTGCAAGAATTCAAGGTTCGATTTTCATGAGGTCCAAGACGGTATTGAGTATCGTGAGGAAAAGTTGGGACTACAGTTGGTAGCAAATTTTGGTAGCGAATGGATTATTATTTGTCTGTGGGGAGGAACCAAACCCTACGCGATCCAAAGCGCCACTGGGCCCATAGCCACCCCAAGAAAAACAACAACAAACTGGGTTTAGAACAAATATCCAGACCCGTGCCTAATCCATCTAAGATTTACCGCAGTCCGAACAATTCGGACAGTAACCTTAAGGGGAAATAGCCTAAGCTCTTCCACAGACATCCTGCTTCGACCAAAGGTCCTAAACCTAATCTCCTCACAACCCAGACAATCTGTCATAAGATGGATGGGTGTTCCCTCCTCTGTCTCACAGACTCTACAAAATGGATCCGGCATGAGCCCCATTATGTAGAGATATCTCCTTAAACCACAAGTCAGGGATCCAACCAGATGCCTGAGAGAGCTCCGTGAAAGACACAGCAACGACTCCTAATAGCCCTGTCCGAACCTCCGATGAGCATTTTGGACTGCCGACAACCGTCTGAGCTCATCCATAAGGATGAATGCTATGAAGCTGTCCATAACTGAAGCCTGACAAACATGTGCCAGAAGACACGCCAACAGCAGGCTCGGGACCAATGAAAGGGAGAGAGGCGCCTAATTTGGCATACCTATCCACTTCCTCATTCCCAAAAATTCCCATGTGACCCCGGTACCCAGACTAGAAGCACATCCTTCAGAGAAGAAAGCTCTTCCAGTCTTTTAGAACATTCTAACACCAACCTGGAAGTGAAGATACATGAACTCAGCGCCCTCAGCGCAGGTTGGCTGTCCGAGCAGATACAAACACCTTTTAAGTTAGTGTTATGTACCCTCTCATCCAATATACAACAAAGAATTGCATAAACCTCACTTTGGAAGACTGTGGTCCATTCACCAAGAGATACTGCCAAACGATCTCCTGTCTCAAAATAGACCGCAGCTACAGACCTACCATCCATTCTTGAACCGTCTGTGTAACACCGGAGGTAATTATCAGGTATCACACTAGCGAATGGATACTCTGGTGTGCTTAAAATTCCCCCTACCCCAAAAAAAACTCGCCAATAAAAGATAAGGTAGATAATGATTGCTCAATGCAGCCTTCAATATTTTTAGATTAAATTCTTATCCTAGCACTAAAACTCCTTTTCTACATTTCCAGCTTCCTTTCAACGCCATGATTCCTTTTTCCAACAGATGATCACTCTACACCATTTTCCATCCAGGTTCTGCTTAATTCATCTTAAATAGTGTGGAATTTTCATAGTAACAAGGTCATCATAGAATTTTACTTCATCTTATGTATTGTTTATATTTTCAGGAGATACATTGCAAAATTGTACATTAGAATTGGCAACACTGGGCGATTTAAAATTAGTAGAAAAACCACAACCATGTGTATTAGCACCAAGAGATTTTTGCAATATTAAAGCAAATGTTAAAGTTGCATCAACTGAGAATGGAATTATTTTTGGCAATATTGGTTAGTATTCAGCAAACGCAATATGTCAGCGTGTAGTGCATGTAAAAAAAAAATTTCAAAAAATGAAAACTCAATAGGTCAACTCAAACATCTGACGCGAAGATTTCTGATCTCGGGCAGACTTTACTGAATTTATTATTGTTTTTTTTCAGTTTTTCATAATTTTCTCGAAAACGGCTCCAGTGATTTTCTTTAAAGTTCATCTACTATCGACTCATGTAAATACCTATCACTTTATTTTATTTTTAAAATTTTTTCGGGGAAATTGATTTTTGGGTGTTCTGGGGGGAGGGGGAAATAGTTGCAGCGATATGCTTTTCTTTGAAGTACTATTTCAGTATAATACATGGTCTTACCACCGACGTAATATTTATGCACATTAGAAAGCATTGATAGAATTCCAAGCTTCAAGAAAATTAGTTAACCGGTAGTGCAGAATAGGTTTATTAGTATTTTTTTTCTAGAAAACGGTTACAACGATTTTCTTTGAACTTGGAATGCTTGCTGCATAGATAGAAACGTATCACTTTTATTTGAAACATTTCCTCGAAATAATTGATTTTGCTAGGGTACTGTTTTACCCAGTGGCTCCCGTCCAGAATCCTTAAGTCTTATTCTAGTCCGTCCAGAATCCTTAAGTCTTATTCTAGTCAGGTTATATGTAGGCAGGACAATATTAAATGGTACTATGTGTTGCAGTGTACGATGTGAGCGGTGCAGCGTCTGACAGTATTGTAGTTGTCCTAAACGATATACACATCGATATAATGGACTACATTGTTCCGGCCACATGTTCTGATACAGAATTTAGACAAATGTGGGCGGAATTTGAATGGGAAAATAAGGTAAATTCAATTTTTTTTTCTGTCAAAATTAGATTATTTAGGAAAATTAGTGTTTTTTTTAAGAATTTTATTGTTTACACTCATTACAGGTAGCGGTAAATACAAATCTAACAGATCTACACGAATACTTGGCCCATCTCGTAAGAAGTACAAATATGAAATGTTTGACGCCGGAAAAAGCGTTATGCGGCCAATGCGGTTTCATGGCTGCCAATATGTATGCTAGATCAATATTTGGCGAAGATGCTTTGGCCAATCTCAGTATTGAAAAGTCGTTTAACAATTTTGATTCACCAGTCACTGGGCATATACGTATACGTGCCAAAAGTCAGGTAAATTTATTTATTTATTTTTTATTTTCTTTCATTATTGTTCGGTGCAATGAAATTGTGTACGTAGAAACATAGAAATTGAGTTAAAAGAGGGGAGGCCCAAACCCAATGCCATCCAAAGCCTCCCCGGGACCATAGCTTTCTCACAAAGAGTAACAACTACCAGAGACGTAAAGTCCAGAACCGGGTTTCACCCACCTTAGAAGGACATAGCCTAAGATCCTTCCACCGACATCCTGTTCCGATCAAAGATCCTGTAAAACAATCTGTCATGAGATGTATGGGTGTTTTATTGCTCTATTTGTTGCATTGGCAAGAGCATGAATCCTTGTTGTTGTGGTTAGTTCCGCAGAGCTGGAAAGCATCAGAAATATTTTCCTTGATAGCCTGCTTCTTTTTGTGGTCATCGACCGGTTCCGGGCGTTCGCCCATCATCAGGATGTTTTTGTCAAACAGTGTAAATACTTACACTATACTTGCTACTATATATATAAACTATACTTGCACAGAGCAAATACAGTTGATACACTGGATTTTAAAAAAGTCTTTGTTATGACGGAACTAGGTTAGCAACTAGGTTATGAGGTCAGGTAGTAACACCCCTCTTAACCTAGTTTCGTCATAACAAAGACTTTTAAAATCCAGTGTCGTCACGCGTTGGTCTAGTGGCTAGCGCACTCGCCTTTCGTGCGAGAATTCAGGGTTCTATTCCCGTGAGGGCAAAGTCGGTGTTGACTCAGCATCGTGATAAAAAGTGGGAAGCTACAGTTACTAGCGTCCTAGGTAGCGAAGGCCAGAAATAAACGGCGTGGGAACTGCGGCATTCTTACCACACGCCCCCTATTCGAATCGCCGTCTGGCAAGCCTTGGCCCTCCATGGGCTGTTGCGCCATGGGGGGGGGGTTAAAATCCAGTGTATCAACTGTTTTTGCTCTGTGCAAGTCAGTGTTATTACACTGTTTGACAAAAACATCCTGATGATAAGCGAACGCACGAAACCGGTCGATGACCACAAAAAGAAGCAGGCTATCTATCACGGAAAAAATCTCTGCTACATTAATCCCTCTGTTTCAGCACGCTTCCTTCGAATGAATCACTCGTTTGGTTGGTTGCTTCCTTGTCAAACCATAATGCTTATGAATACTTCCCTGTGTAGAGTTATGATGCTATTTTTCTATTCACTGTGATTCATTGTTGCACTGTTAACTGGGCCTCGTCGTAGTGGAGTACGCAGGGAGGATTATGGGATAAATCCCCTCTCGAAAATTCAAAAAAACAAAACTAAAATTATAATTACCGCAATTTCTTAATTGCGTGAACTTTCCAATTCTTGCTCTATCTCACAAATCCTAACAAAAGGGGTCTGGCATGAGCCTCATTGTATAAGGTGGTGTGTCCTTAAACCGCAATGCCCATGAGAAAAACCAACCAGATATGACCGTGAAAGACATAACATCATTTCACTAAAACCCTGTCCTTGACCCCCGATTAGCATCTTAGACTGCCGGACAATCCACTGAGCTCATCCATAGGTATGAATGTTGTGGAATTATCTCTAGCTGGAAGCTCTTGATAGATATGTGTCTGAGGACATACCAGGCTAGGGATCATCAGTGAAAGGGAGAGAGGCCTAATTTGGCCAACCTATCCTCCTCCTCATTCCCCAAAACTTGGTATATCAACTCAGTCACCGGCAGACCAGCCAAGCGTTGAATATTCCCAGTCTAGCGGATCTTATCTCAGTACAACGCTACCATGTCACCTATTGCTACCAGGTCTATTGTGAATCCCCTTAAATTATAGCATAACCTCCAGCTTTGTCGTCCTAATCACTCCTAGCAAAGCTGAGAGCGGCTCCGTCATGAAGCTCATAGCTTCGGGATTGCATCCGCCCTTTCCTTTATAGTAGATGATAGTATACGAAATTTTATGAATTTTGACCAAAATATTTATTTTCATATGCGATGGTGATTACCGTAACGATAATTATAAAGTTTCAGCTTCCATATTTCCAGGAATTTTGAAAATTTTCCCGAATCGGCCAATATCTTCCTCTCTTAGAAACAGTAAGAGAAAGTCGGAAGTTTTGCCATATCATTACACGGTATCTTAATCTTATAATTTACTTTTGACTTGTTTTTGTTGCAGGGTATGGCTCTGAGCTTAGGCGATAAAATCAATATGACTCAGAAGAGACCGCGTAAAACATTTGGATCGTAAAAATAATAATAAATTTCTATTAAATCAATAAATAAATATTTTTTTTTTATATTTATGATTATTATTATTATTATTATGGTTGTTATTATGTTTATGTTTATTATGGATCTTAAAATAATAAATTTCTCTTAATAAAGAATTACTTTTTTTTATATTTATGCTTGACTTATTATTTTGCGCATCGATTACTTTAGTCAGTAATGACTGCTATTATTATTATTATTACTATTATTTCTCTCAGCCTTTCAAGGCTGGCTAATGAAATGCCGTATGGGATAATCCAAGCGCATCACCTGACTAAAAATTTACAGATAATTCTGTTAGTTGTTTAGGATAATGGAACATTTGCCCCGGTAATGGACATTATCCATGGGAAAATGATCTAACTTTTTAGTTCTCGTGTTCTGAATTCGGTGAGTATTCGGAACCATGCACAATACCTCGGCCTGTTACACAGCACCATCGTATCCTGTTCATTATACAACCTAAAAATCATTCGTTTAAAAGTACTGGATTGTGGTTTTTAAACCGCGATATTCCAATGAAAAACCGCATTTAATTAAATTAAGTGCACTATTTGGGCGACTTGATTTATACCTATATGTATATATTATGATCTTTTAAGTTTCCGCGGCCATATTCATGAATGAACACGTTCGAATTTTCGATGTTTCGCCCATATTACAATGAGCTTTTTTTTTTGAGTCGTTTCACCTTGAATGCTAAAGGAGCAGTGAATCTTGGTAAAAAAGGGGCGGGTCCCTTTTCTCTGCCATCTTGGGTGGGCGTGGCTTGATTTCCCTTCCTTGCCCACGGTTGGCTGGCTTGCTGGCCCTCCTGCCAAAGTTGTAATCTTGTTCTGCTCCAGAAAGCCATTAAACCTTTTTTTTCTCCTTGCTTATTCTCTCCTTTCTCAGAGCAGGGGCAGCCATGTTTTGCTTAGCCGGAGTTCATCGTCTTTCTGTAGAAAGGGTTATTATGGCAACATTCTTCTCCAATCACAGCCCCCATTCGAATAAATGTTTCGGATTGGCCCAGGTGACCCAATAACCGTCGACTCAGCGGCTACAAATGCCATGCAAACACTATTTTTTGCACATTCACCAGTTAGAATTTGCCCCGTTTACTGACCGTTACAGCAGACATTCACAATATGATCGTTATGCGGATTTTTAAAATCCACCAAATAAATAAATTATTTATCGCCATTATATTTATATTATATATAAAAAATATTTTATTATATATATATATATATATTAGAACATTATATGAATTTAATTAAGGATGACATATTTTTTCAAGGCCTAGTACTTTTTAATTTTTTTTATCTAATTCCTACGCTAGACTCCTAGTCATCGGACCTCCCCCATATGTTGGAATAAAAAATGTGATGCCAAATGGGCATCATTTTCTTCTTTTTTTTTCTTGTTTTCAAATTAGTTTCGAATCTTCCATCTATCGTCTCAACAGTTTAGTATGCTATTGGATGAATTGAAAATATTGATAATTAACTATTTCATGTTTCTGGTTTCCGGCAGCCAGTGTCGTTTACAAAATATTTAAAGATTTTCAGGTTGAGAATGAGTCAGTTGGTCAGATTGTTTTTTTTCGCCCATAATGCAAAATGTCTTTCCAGTCTCATACCATAGTTTTTTGTTATTGAGTAAATTTTATTTGAGAAACTGACTGCACCTGAGTAAGATACCAGATTATTACACAAGTTCTTGTGGTGAATTTGAGAGTAAACTGAATTTGTCTGTGCAAATCTGTGTTATCACACTGTCTGAAAAACGCATCCTGAAGATGGGCGAACGCCCGAAACCGGTCGATGACCACAAAATAAAGCAGGCTATCACGGAAAATGTCTCTGATTATCACACAAGCTTTTGTGCTGAACTTTGAAGTCAGACCTGATTTGTTGGTTTTATTTATATAATTTATATCAATGTTTACTTTGACTAATCCTTTATTCAGTTATTTACCCAAACGCCTTTACCTCTCATCTGCTATTATTATAATCTACAACCAAAAATGTGGGAAGAAGAAATTGTTATTAACCATCTTTTGAGATGTTAGTGCAAACAGAAGTAAGAAGCGTATGGGCAGCTACCTAAGAAATTTCTACAGTGGAAGAAGACTAACCAAAGCCTCTAGGTGATAAAAAGTTTATATTTTGGGGGGGAGGGGACAAGCGTTAGCAAGTGGGTTCACCAATGGGGCCCATTATTATTATTATTAATATTTGCCTGTGGGGAGGGACCAAACCCTACGCTACCCAAAGCCCCCTGGGCCCATATAGCTACTCCAAGAAAAACAACAACAAACCGGGTCTAGAATAAATATCCAGACCGGGGTCTAATCCATCTAAGATTGACCGCTGTTCAAACAAATCGGACAATAACCTTAAAGGGAAATAGCCTAGGCTTTTCCACAGACATCCTGTTCCGACCAAAGGTCCTGAACCTAATTTCCTCACAACCCAAGCAATCTATCATAGGATGGATGGGGGTTTCCTCCTTTATCTCACAGACTCTACAAAATGGATCCGGAATGAGCCCCCATTATGTAGAGATGTCTCCTTAGACCACAATGTCTAGTAAAGAATCTAACCAGATGAATGAGAGAGTTCCATGAAAGACACACCAACGTATCAGTAATAGCCCTGTCCAGACCTCTGATGACCATCTTGGATGAATCCAAGGATAAATTATCAGAGAAGAAAAGTATTCCAGTCTTTTAACCATGTAGGTTAGTCAAGATAGGTTCGGGGGTGGGGGAACTATAAAAGAAAAGACTAAATGCCACAGAGCGATGTTACCTCTAGCACAGTCAAAACACAACTCATTAAGAAAAAGGTGTGGGTATAAAAAATACGCAAATGTAATAGAAAATCTTTTTATTTACACAAATTTCTGTTTTTTTTTTTGTTTTTTTTTTTTACAAAAAGAAAATTACAAGATTTTTACATTTTTATTCATCAACTTATTCAGATTTCTAATTTTATTTATCACAATTTTATTTGAGATATATTTTTAGTTTATTGTATTGATATTTTTAAAAATACTTATCACAAAATGGGGTACACCCAAAAATATGTATCTACAATTGTTTTCTTTGAGCTAATACCAATATTACATGAACCTTTCACCTTTTATAGAAACGTAATTTAAAGGATTGGCCAATGATTCTGTGCAGTTTGGATTCCTATGGATTTTAAGCCTCATAAAACTTATTTAAACTTTCAGGGTAGTGTAAAAACTTATAGTGGTTTTAAAAGTGTTTACAGTTCAAAATTACACACAAAAAATATGGTGTCGAACACTAACACGACTTTCTCTTATGGCCCAGTTACAAATTTTATATATAAAACTCAAAATTTACTAATGTGCAATCCGATTATCTTCAAACTCAGGAATTTTGGCCACACATTAAATTCTTGTATAGAGTTGGAACCACACCGCCGCAGATGCGGCCGCGGGAGACATAGAAACCGTAGCCCATGTTTTGGGCAGTTATCCAAAAAAAAAACATGCTCCTAATTACATGCCGCGCCTCCACTACAAACTGAAACACTTGAAACTCCGAAAATGGGGTACATTTGTCCATGAGGTAGTCTACTGGTTTCAATACCGATGGTATATCAACACGTTATGCTGAACACGACGTAGTAGCTTTTCCAAAGAAATGGAAAGAGAGAGGCACTTATTGTTGACCCTACAATAAGGTTTAAGACGAATGACCCCAAAAAACAGGCGGAGAAAATGGTTCAGGAGAAGAAGAGAATATATGATAAATGTAGGCAAGTTTGCTAAATGTAGGATTATGGATTGGAACTCGAGAGAGCAATCCCCCAAGATTTAATTTAATTAATCTATACTACTTTTTCTCTTTAACTTAATATTGACAATTTCCTAGTTGAATGGCTGTCTGATGGACGACCTGAGTTACTTTCTATATTGTGCCCTTTCCTTGAGGTTTAATTAAGAGTCGTCCTCAGTCCTTAAGAGCAGAGGAAAAAGCGTCTAATTTTTTTCTGGAGCAGAAACAAGGTTAAAACTTTGGCAGGAAGGCAGTGGGATGGGAGAGTTAGATCTTGTCACCCGCCAGCCAGCCCGAGGGCAAGGAAGGGAAAATTAAGGCCCGCCCACCACTTATAGTAAACATGTTGATCAAGTTGGCGGAGGAAGGTGCCACGTCCCTTCACTTCCAAGGTACATTGTCTTATTGGCTTTCAAGGTGTAACGACCCTGAAGAGGCTCATTGCAACATGGGCGAAACAATAGTTTTTAGCAAACGATTGACGCTGTCTCAACCCGAAAAACTCAAGTGTTTTTCATGAAAATGGCCGCGGAAACCTAAAAAGATTAGAGGAAATCCTAATCTCAGAACACCCAGAAAAATGTTATAAACAATAGTTGTAACCACTTTTTTACGATTAGTTAATAATACCAAGTTTAAAGAAAATCGTTGGGAGTCGTTAGGGCGAAAAGTGTCGCAAAAACAAAACAAAAAATGAAAAATTTATTCAGTTAAGTTTGATCGATTTTGATTAAAACCTTATTGTCGCATCCTGCTGATGAGAAAACCTAAATTTCTGAGTTTTTTCAATTTCAAGTTTCAATTAACAATTAAAAAATGTGTAACTATTCAAAAAAATATTTAAATTAATTTACAATTTAAAGAAAAAATTATTTTTGAATTAAAAGCTATTTGAGCTAAGAATTTTAGGAACCACCACTGTCAAGCAAACAGTGCTTTACAAATATACAAACTATCCTCTTGCTTGCAACGATTTTGTTTTTAAAATATATAATTGAGCACTTTGATTCTGAATCACAAATACAAATAACAATAAAAAAACAAATACTTAAGACATAATGTATTTGATTCAAGCATAATTCACCCCTGAAAAGAACCAATCACAATTCATTTATTTAGGCCTATCAATGTGGTCTGGTATAAAAAATATATATTAAATGTGTATATATATAATCTACGACTATGATTTATTGCACTGATGGCATGTTTCAGACAGGAGATCTTTGAATCATAGATTCAAATTATTTTATCTTACTTCAGGGTCTTTACTTCAGGCAAATTGGCTCGAAACAAAATGATACTTCGGGCCTCTATACTGGCTACAAAGTGAGCCCTGTTAGCATGCTCCGGTTACAATGCACAACAGCGAACACGAGAATGCATATCTTTATGGAATATAAAACTTTAAGCTTCGCATTAGAAGCACTTATCATTCCACTATCTGCAAGATAATCGCCCGTCTGAAAGACACCTCACAGGTAAAAATAGAATAAACACATTCGCAGGTAGTATAGGAAAAATTAAATAATACCATTATATGACAGCTGGTTGCTTTTCTTGTCTTAAATTTCAAGAAGAAAAGGTTAAATTGATTAAATAAACTCTTAATTTGATCTAGAAAAAAATGAATTTGGTTGGTCTAGTGACTATCGCTTTGGTGCGAGAATACAGGGTTCGATTCCCCTAAGGGCAAAGTCAGTGTTGACCCAGCATCGTGAGAAAAAGTGGGAAGCTTACAGTTAGTAGCGCCCTAGATAACGAAGGCCGGAACTAAACGGCGAGGGAAGCGCGGCGTGGTTACCACCATACGTCCCCCCCCAACAAATCACCGTTTAGCAAGTCTTGGCTTTTCATGTGCTTCAAATTGATTGAGAAAAATCTGGTGTGAAACACCCACACAACTTTTTCTTACTCCAGTTTTCAAAATGTAATTGACAAATTTATAGTTAGTGCAACAAATTTAAGGAAATTCGTCGAAAACTGAAAAAAATGTTCAGTAAAAGCGGCCACTTCCGGTTTACTAATTTTCTTGAAACTCGAAATTTTGGCAATTCTATTTATTTCTAAATTAATTTTGTTTGGATATTAGAATTGTATAATCAACTATGATAGCACTTTAGAGAAAAACATAACCCCGCCCTCCCCCAAAAGACCCCTTAAATAACTTTGTGTTTCAAATAAAAGTTGTAGCTCTTTGTATGTGTAGTTGATATATCAAGTTTAAAGAAAATCATTCAGTAAAGTGGTACTTCCGGTTGAGGAATTTTGGCAGACAACTTACTGCCCGGATCCCCATGGTGATATCTAAATGGAATCTACGACTGCGGAACTATCTGTGATTTTTCGTTTTTGAGCTGTACTGTTCATATGCTACTGACCTATATGATAGCAGTGGGGTTTATGAATTAAAATGCCCAGACTGTAGCGACATTTACGTTGGCCACGACGGGTAGAAAAATCAGGGATCGATTTGCCGAACACAAGTACGACAAAATTGACTCAAATTATGCCAATCACCTAAACATGAACAAACACAAACCCAACAACATCTCCACCACGATAAAATTTATACATCCAGGCACAAGAATACAATTTATAAACACAAGAAACAAAAAGCTTATAAACGAACAGACAAAATTCGCTAGTGAACCACTCTTCAAAAACCATGTTCCCACAATAACAATAAAAAAAAAGGCAATAAACAATACACAACTCACCTGAACCAAATAGTTTTTAAGTTTTAAAAAACCAAATAGGTTTTAGTTTTAAATCTGTTAGTTTTTAAGCCTGTACATACGAATCAAAAACAGCTTTTAAGTTTATTAAACAAGATTGCCAATAGCATTCTGGCGAGAGCATCAACTACCTCTCAAAAAGATTAAAAGACCCAGACCGGTCTCATTGAGTGGTATAGTAAAGTGGTATTGCCGGGTCTAGTGAAACAGTGGGAGAGAGTTTCCTTTGCATGCTTGCCGCCCTATCAAATGATAATACCCCAGTCAATGGCAGATGAATCTGAATGTGGCCACCAAAAAGGAAGACGAGTTATCACCGGCGCTTCGACAGCTTGCACTCCGAACCATTACCGAGCGATATACAGTAAAGCTGGCACTGGATAAGTTTACAACTGTAACTGTGAATGCCGGCAAGCTAGTGATCTTCATCGACTCGCGAGCTACTACAGCTTCCCTGGTCAGCCGCTTTCCAAAGTCAGCAGTATTGCTAGCTGCAAAGCTAAGCGCAACTCAGCTGATTAGAGAAGGATGGATGCTGACGTACCAATGGCTACCCAGTCATTGTGGGATTGAAGGGAACGAGAAGGCAGATTCTCTGGCGAAGAACAGAGCAAAAATGAGCCAACCTCGTAATCCTCTCAGCTTCCAAAATAGTGTGCTCTCACTTGAGAAGAAATAAAAAAAAGCAATGTTCAAAGAAAGCATCAATCCATAGCCGAAGGGAAAACTTGGGCCAAGCTGATGGAACAGCCGGCACCCCATTATTTGCCACGTAAGGTAGAAGTGGCAAACTTTAGAGCAGCTACAGGCCACGACTTCCTACAGAGCCATCTCCACCGCACTGGGGTAGTGAACTCACCGATTTGTCTTCTTGGCCACCAAGAAGATATGACGCAGAATCACCTTTCCACTTGCTCAGGACTGGACGACGTGCGCGCCGAATGCGCCACCGACGATCCTTATTTTCTACTTAGCAAACTTTATTGGACTGCTAGAGCATGTCTTATGGTCTGAAAGGCCCTAGAATCAGGATAAAAAAAAAGTTTGTACATATGTGAATAATGTATGCAAGTCGGGAAAATAAAATGTTAATGTGGAGTGTACGTTACATTAAGGTTGGATAACACACTTATATAATTTTTCGATGATATATTTATAGAAGTCTGTATTCAAGCTCGTTTAGGATGATGTGTGTGTGAATTATGAAAGGTGAAATGTGGAATGGAATGCGTAATTATCAAACTTGCTTATATAGTTTAAATGTTCAACAACATATTTATTTCAACATGTTTCGGTCTTTAAAAGGGGCATATTGTACCCATTAAAAATGGAAACATCCAACAAGTGGGGATGTGTAACTTAAACTACGTTTTTTTGAAGGAGATTTGCTTGATCTGAATGATCGTAAGATAGTATAGATAAATAAATATATTGTCGTGATGGTTGGTTCCGCAGAGCTGGAAAGCATCAGAGACATTTTCCGTGATAGCCTGCTTCATTTTGTGGTCATCGACCGGTTTCGGGCGTTCGCCCATCTCAGGATTGTTTGTCAGTGTGATAACACTTTGTCAGAAATTACACGAGTGTGTAAAGTGAATTTGCTCTGTGCAAATCTGTGTTATCACACTGTCTGACAAACGCATCTGAAGATGGGGCGAACGCCTGAAACCGGTCGATGACCACAAAATGAAGCAGGCTATCACAGAAAATGTCTCTGATACCGAAACATATGTTTTCCCACTCAGGTACCAACACCCCTCTTAACCTAGTTAGATCCTAATGAAAACATTTTTAAAACCAGTGTATGTATTTACTAAATTTGCTCTGTTGCAAGTCTATGTTATCACACTGTTTTGACAAAAAAAAAAAACATCCTGATGATGGGCGAACGCCCGAAACCGGTAGATGACCATAAAGAAAGAAGCAGGCTATCACGGAAAATATCTCTGATGTTCACATAAACAAGCCCATTTTTTAATAGCCACTTTGACTCAGGGGACCTCAAAATGTGTATTTTTGGTGAAAACTTGATATTGAAAATTTGACACGATTACAATGCTTCCACTTACAAGAGTAAGAGAAAAGTAATACTATTTTGAATTTGTGTTAATTTTTACTCAGAAGAGGGGGGGGGGGGTCGATGAACACCTGGAATTAAATCGTGCTGCACCATAAAAGAATTTTCCGTTTTATGAAAGTGAAAAAAAAAGAAGCAAAAATTAAACCCTGTGAATGTGTTAGTTTACCTGCCCTAGTTTTAAGAAAAAAAATAAACCCAATTCAAACCCTAAAATACATACTACGGCCCTCACTGGAATACCAGCCTAAGAATCTGTCAACAGCCCGTCGCCAACTGTTAAACATTGACTGACATTTTTCTTTACACTCCTTTCTTGGTATAAATTCATGTGTAATCCTCTTCAAACTGCATAATTCTTCCTTATCCTTCCAAATTCCGTGGCCAAGCCCGGCTAGATAAGCGGCACCCAATACTGACATTTCTGAAGATTCAGTTCTTTCAACTGGCACACTGGTCACATCTGCTAGAAACTGTGATATGAAATCATTCTGCGAGACACCGCCATCAACTCTGAAAAAAAAAAAAAAATCTGGTTTGAAACACTCACACGACTTTCTCTTACTCTAATTGATACAATGTAATTCTGCCAGTTTCATGCTCCAACGGAAGAGCTTATTGTGGCTATCATTGATGTTTTTGAGCCATTGGAGGGCTGCGTGGTCTGCAACTACCTTAAATCTGAGCCATACAAGATATATCTATAGGTTTTACATCCAAGACGATGGCTAACAATTCACGTTCGGTAGTACAGTATTTGGATGGAAAATTTACAACTTTCTTTGTAAGGTCTGTGAGTGGCTTGGCAAGCTCAGAAAATTTGGGGATAAATTTCCTATAGAAACCTATGAAACCCAAAAATGCTCTGACGTCTTTTAATTTACGAGGTACTGGATAATTCTTAACCGATTTTAATTTTTCTTCGTCGGGTCTTATTCCGTTAGAACTAATTACATAACCCAGATATTTACAGCTGTCTTTAAAAAATGGACATTTACCCAGGTCTATACACAAGTTACCGGTCTGGAGACGCTTCATTACTTTTAATAATGCATGAAGGTGTTCGTCGAAAGTTTTCCCATGGAAGACGAGTATATCGACCATGAAGTTGTGGCAGATACACCAGTATATCCGGACATAATTTTGTCCATAAGACGCTGGTAAGCGCTTGAAGCGTTCTTTAAACCGAAGGGAAGAACCTTTAATTGATAGGTTCCGAAATTGGTGACGAAACAAGCCTTTTCTTTAGATGCTCGTCAAGGAGGATGCCGTGGAAGGCACCGCTGATTCTAAGGTGGTATAGAAACGTGTAACATTCAGTGTGGATAGGATAAACTGTATATCCGGGAGCGGGTAAATTTCGGAAGTGGTGATGGCATTTAGTTTGCGAAGATCAACCACATACCTATATTGTCTTCGGAACTGTGTAATGTCTGTAACATCAAGTTTTGTGTGGTCGGCGTGTTTTTTCTTAATGAGTATGACAGGGCAAGCCCAGTTGTATTTACTCTGGATTTTAATGATATTTATACGGCAATAGCCACAAAAGTTTTTAAAGAAAATAGAATTCTTTGTTGCTCTAAGTTTCGGGTACCGTTAGTGGCCCTTCTTCAGGTGTACTGCAAAATTTATTGGAGAAAGATACATTATTGTAGTAAAGAAAAAGTGCATAGATTTATAACAAATAAAAGAAAAATTTAAATTAAAGAAATAATATCTTATGCTCAGAATAGACTGAGCATAAGATATTAAAAACAAGAAATTATAACACAGAAGTGACAATTAATTAAATGAAATGATATTAAACAATAAGAGAAAATAAAGAAGTTAAAGAAAAGTTGAGAACGTTGAGATTTGAGATGATGAGAGAGTATTTTTAAAAATTTTAAAAAAATCTGGTGTGAAACACTCACACAACTTTCTCTTACTCCAGTTCGCAAAATTATAATTGACAAATTTTATAGTTTGTGTACCAAATTTAATGAAATTCGGTTTTCAATAAAAGTAGTAGATCTTTGTATGTTTAGTTTATATAAGAAGTTTCAAGAAAATCGTCGGAGCCATTTTTGAGAAAATTGAGAAAAGTGAAAAAATCATTCAGTAAAGTGGTAAAAGTGGAATTCAGTGAATCCTTTGTATGTATAGTTACACATTACTACTTCAAAGAAAATCGTTGGAGCCGTTTTCGAGAAAATACCAGAAAACTGAAAAATACATTTCAGTAAAACTGCACTTCCGGTCATCTGATTTTTTTTCAAACTCGGGATTTCAACAATATATTTAATTCTAATTAATATTATTTAGATCACAGAATTTTATAGTAAACTGAAATAGCACTTTAGAGAAAAAGCTAACCCCACCCCTCCCCCATAACTGCCCTTAAATGAATTTTCCCAGAGAAATGTTACAAATAAAAGTTGTAGCTCGTTGTATGTGTAGCTGATATAATAAGTCTGAAGAAAATCGTCGGAGCCATTTTTGAGAAAAACGCAAAAAAGTAAAAAAAGCAACTAGTAAAGTGGTACTTCCAGTTGAGGAATTTTGACAGATAACGTACTATCAAATCCCATGGTGATAACCAAAACGGAATATCAAGTTTGAACTTTCTACGATTTTTCGTTTTTGAGGTATGCTGTTCACATGCACACACAAACACATACACACACATTATGTATTTCTGGTAAATACCAATTTAGAAAATTTTCATTTATTGGCATTTGTGATGTCCCATTGTCTATGAGAACGGCCTAAAATGTGGGGTTCACCTGAAATCAGTCAATGACCACAAAAATCGGTCTATAAAGAATGTTTGCGGGGGCAAAGTCCAAGTATTTTAATTTTTCAACTGTCATTTCTTACCTAATTGTTCTTGATGTTATTTGCATTTCCTTGACGAATATATCATAGAGTTGTGCGACTCGATAGACAATGCTCTCCAGTACGGCTCGCACTAAATGGGCCTGCCTGGAAGTAGCTCTGACGCCGATGAAGCCAGATCCTGCGCTTGAATCATGAATTGGTGCCTTTTAAACAATTAAAAACAAACAAAAAAATTTGTTTAAATTAAAATATTTCTATTCAGTTGCTCTAGAGGTGGTGGGGATACATGTTGGTTTGCTCCCAAAGCAGATAGCCATCTGTAAATGTTTACACTATAGTCCAGAAGACAGAGCAAATAACATTTGAACAAACCCTAATAACTGGTATTTTATCCGTCGTAGCATGCATATTTATAGTTTTCCTGATCGGTTTCGGATTTTCATCCACCGTCAGAGCAAATTCACTACGTTCGTGTAGAGAGTTCACTTCAATTTAATTTTTAGTTCAATACACTTCTGACGATGGATAAAAATCCGAAACGGTCAGGAAAACTATAAATATGCATGCTACGACGGATAAAATACCACATGTTATCCAGCGGACCAATCCTCATAATCAAAAACCCTAATAACATTTGAAATCTAACGTTTCCTCTTATTCTAATTAATACAATTTAATCAAGAAATTTTCTTTAAAATTGCAATATTACAATGTTAAATTGGCCATAAGAAATGGTAATGGGAGGCGGCCTTAAGTGGAGTGCTCTATGACAAAACTAAGAAAGCTTGTGCAAATTTATAAATCTATAAAAATTAATTTTTTCAAAAAAATGTTTCAAATAAAAGTGATACGTTTCTATTTATGCAGCAAACATTCCAAATTTAAAGGAAATCGTTGTAACCGTTTTCGAGGAAATTCCAAAAAAAACTATTCTATAAAATCGCACTTCCTAACCGATTTGCTTCTTCCAGTTATGGACAGCTTCACAGCATTCATCCTTATGGATGAGCACAGTTGATTGTCGGCAGTCCAAGATGCTCATCGGGGGTCCGGACAGGGCTATTAGTGAGAAGTTGCTGTGACTTTCACGGAGCTCTCTAAGGCATCTGGTTGGATCCTTTACTGGACATTGTGGTTTAAGGAGACATCTCTATGTAATGGGGCTCATGCCGAATCCATTTTGTAGAATCTGTGATACAGAGCAGTAAACACCCATCCCATCTTATGACAGATTGCTTGGTTGTGAGAAAATTAGATTCAGGTCCTTTGGTCTGAACAGGATGTCTGTGGAAGAGCTTAGGCTATTTCCCCTTAAGGTTACTGTCCGATTTGTTCGGACTGTGGTGAATCCTAGATGGTTAGACCCGAGTCAGGATATTTGTTCTAGACCCGATTTGTTGTTGTTTTTCTTGGGGTAGCTATATGGACCCAGTTGGGCTTTGGATAGCGTAGGGTTAGGTCCCTCCCCATAGACAAATAATAATAATAACCGATTTGCTTAAATTTTGGATTTTTATTAATACTTCTAATGTGCATTAATGTAGATGATAAAACCATATATTATACAATAGTAGGAAAGCTACGCAGAGTAGAAGCTATTATTACCCCCAGAACCCCCCAAAAAAATCCTGGGAAAAATGTTTCAAACAAAAGTGATTGGTATTTTTATGTGTGTAGACAGTATACGAAGTAAATCGTTGGATCCTAATTCGAGAAAATCACGAAAAACTGAAAAAAAAAAAAAAAACCTATTCAGTAAATCGCACTTCCGGTTGATTTTCGCGTCTGAGCGGTCGGTGGTAGTGCCTAAATGGAACTATAGTTTGAGCTTCCTCTGACTTTTCGTTTTTTCCAGATATTCTGTTAAGAAACACACGCATACAGAACATTCGTTAAAAACTTTTTTTCGTATTCAGGGGACCCTAAAACATGTATTTCCGGTGAAAACTCAATGTCGTAAAACTTAAAAAAAAAGCTGTTAGAAAATTCAAGATTAAAGCTAGGAGTAGTACCTGAATTCCACTAAATGCTGGCACAAAGTACACTCCGCCATTGTCTTCAATAGATCGCGCCAGTGTAGCTGATTCTGTTATATCTTTCACTAAGCCTGTGAAAAAACAACAATAAACTGTGCACATTTTCCAATATTGTTGCAGATAAAAATTCAGCATGAAACACTCATATACGACTTTTTCTTACAGCATTTGTCATACAGTTCTGACTTGACGAATTATGGGTATTTTTACTGACACACAATATAGAGCGGGAAGCTAACATTTATGCTACCCACAAGAACGTTTTACGAATTTGTTACTAATATTCAAAATATAGCTCATTGTAACCAGACTGTTGTAAGCGATCTATCTCCCTGCCAGCTGTTGGATCTCTCGGTGAAGTTATTGAATTTTCTCTCGCAACAAAATTGTGCCATCATGGGTCTGCCTGGGAAATTATAACCAACGGAGATCGGAGGCCTGCATCGACCTTAGTAAGAACATACTCCGTGTTCTTACGGGTTTCTCACGGGGCACTGCCAACTCAAGAGACACCTGACGAAGCTGGGTTTGGAGAGTGACAGCACATACAGATCTGTAGGAAGATAAAAAGAAACTCCATTACATCTCCTAAGGGACACCCAGAGAAGATTTAAGCACCTGGGTAGTTACCAGGAGGAGGGGAATATACCCTCCCTAGAGCCCGTCAGGTTATTGGGATTCCTTAGGGATGCTGTGCGCAGCCTGCGGCACCCAGGGGTCATAGCACAATAGATCGGAAAGGTCTCAGTGCATCATTTTGCTATTTTTTTCTTTTGTCTGACAGGGCGTGTGTGGCCCAAGCGTTTATCTTGCTGGAACCCAAAACTTGTTTATAACCGATGAAAGCTGAATAATGTTGGGGCCATTTTTTTAGTTCATTCTATTGTGATGAATTAATGCTTCTTAGTTCCAGAGAAAACGCACAACATCTACCATCTTGCCCCAACCGGAAATGCCAACCATTAACCACTTGTCTCAAGGATTTCACCAGTAATCATAATTCTTTTTATAGAAGCGTGTCGGATGAATGTTTTTTTTTCTGGCAAGTATCCATTGTGCTGGCAGCCTGTTTAGATGAAACTTCATGCGGCACTGTCCTACATCTCCATTTTACGTTTCCAAGAGTATGGCGTCTTTAGAAATTGCCAGTATTGCAGCAAATGCACGAGTACTTGTGGTTGGATTTGACTTGACAGCTTCAATCAATGTCATGATGGCCGCCCTGAACCCGTCTTTCTTTCTAGGATCGTAACAGCAGTATTAAATTTTTGAAACCAACACTGGGCATTACGCTGATCAAGGACATCTTGTCTTTCGATTTCACATAGAGCACACGTAGCTTCAGCAGCTGTACACTGTAGGCTCTAAAGGGCATCTCCACCTAACATTCACTCAATAAAGAGATAGTTTAGTGTACAACTACTTCTGTTCAGCTGTGATCCCGCATATAAACAAACTCTAGCACAACCATCGCATACACACATTGCTACACTTTACAGATGGTTAACAAACACTGTGACACCTAAGATAGTCCACAATAAAGCTTTCAGGTTGCTAGTGGATTCGGATTTATTGCTACTCCTTCAATAAATTATCTATCATACCAGAATCCACAGCCCATTTTGTCAGAGCACCGGTATCATTTGAAGCAACTTCAGCCAAATAGACCAATTCGTCTTGGAACTTCCATCCAATTACTGGATACAACCCTGCAAATATGTTGAAAACTTAAATCAATATAAAATTATAAATTTATTTTAATACTAGGATATGATCTTTTAGGTTTATGCGGTCATTGTCATTAAAAAAAAAAACACTCGAGTTTCCGGGTTTAGACCACGTCAGTGGTTAGCTAGAAACCGACATTTAGCCCATATTAGCTTCTTTAGCGTCGTTTCACCTTGAAAGGTAATGGAGCAATGAACCTTGGTAGAAATGGAGCGCCCTGCTCACCGCCTACAGCCAAAAAGGCGGAGAAAAGGAGCGACGCCATTTTTCTAACAAGCACCATTGGCTTTCAAGGACCCTGTAGAAGCCTCATTATAATTTGGAAGAAACGTCTTATTCAAGTGTTTTTTCAATACTAGGATGTTACGAAAATTTTTGTGCCAGAAAACAACGCTGAACTTTGAAGTCAGACAATAAATCTGATTTGTTGGTTTTATTTATATAATTTATATCAATGTTTACTTTGAATAATCTTTTATTCAGTTATCTGCTCAAACGCCTTTACGTCTCTTCTGCTATCATTATAATCTACAACCAAAATGTGGGAAGAAGAAATTGTGTGAAACGTTAGTGGAATAGAAGGAATAAGCGTATAGGCAGCTGTCTAAGAGATTTGTACAGTGGAAGGAGACTGGCCAAAGCCTCTAGATGATAAAAAGTGGATATTTTTGAGGAAAAAACCAAACCAGCGTTAGTAGTGGGTACCCCAATGGATACCATGTAGCCCAACCAGAGAGGTTAGCCAAGATCGTTTCGGGGGGGGGGGTATCATGCTTTACGTTTGGTGGAACTTGAAAGGTGTTTGTATTTTGAGCTTTTGCCAGAGCTCTGACACTGAACTTTATACGGGGACAGCTGGATAGAGTTTATGAAGTCTTGAAAAGCCTTCATTTAATTGAACCGAAATAAAGCAGAGTTGGAGGGAATAAGCATTTTGTTTCGGCCTGCCTACAGCTCCCATGTTGCATCATCTGATTACGGTCTTTTTCCGGTTCTATGGCTCATTTTCTCCAAGATCGGCTCATTGTTAAATTGTGAAGCAGTGCGATTAGGTTGTGAGAAGTTTCTTGCCTGAAAACCAAAGGAGTGGTACCAAACTGAAATGCTTGCAGAAAGCTGGGTGAAAATGAAGGTTCATATTTTGAAGAATAAGATTCAAGTCAGCGAGTTTATATTTACTTTTAAATAAAACTGCTTTTATGCATAACTTTTGTAACAAGCTGATAATTATGAAATATATTAATTTACCTTCTAATGAGGCATGCGGTTGCTTGCCCGTGTTAACGTTCAAGAACGTGCCCGTACCCAGGGTGATCTTCATGTCGCCAACATTGAAACAACGTGAACCAAACGAAGCTGCCGATTGGTCAGCTACCTAGAAAATTAAAAAAAAAATCTCAAAAATGAAGCTCAAACTTGGTATTCCGTTTAGGTACTAGCACCGCATCTGATAATGGGATTAGTCAAAATTCATCCGCCGGAAATACGGCTTTACTGAATTTTTTTTTTCTAGTTTTTCGTGATTTTCCTGAAAATTGCTCCCAACGATTTTCTTTAAATTTTGTATACTATCTTAACACTGGGGGGTGTTCCCCGGCACTGCAGCCAGGCTTCTAGACCTGCAGGCCTAGTATGAGAAACCTCCTCTCTTCATAGGGTTGAAGGCTTTTCAGCCAGTTCTTTTTGCACTATTATCTCCGCTGGTCTCAGTGTGCCAAAGATCTTATAGCGCAACACAATCGAACAACAAGTGCGGTGTCTTTTCCTCCTCCTAATGACACATCTACACAAAAGTTCTGAGCTAATCATCCCTACCCGGGTGATCTTTGAATCTACCGTGCCCCGTGAAAAGGCCTGTCACCAGATTAATCTGGTTCCGTCCTAAGCAGAGGGTCTCTTAAGTCCTATTCTTAACACTACTTTGACATCATCATCTTCTATGTTTGGCCCCTAGACTTAGTTTCCAGATTATATCGTGCTCTCTCCAGAACCAGTCTCATAAGAGAAGCACGTACTCTCTCTCTCCCTTTGGTTATCCCTAGGACAAGTCCTGGATGACAAAACGGAGTATTTGCCCCATTCCTGGCCAGTCGGTCAGCTTTTTCCAACATGTCCCGGCACCGATTCCTGCTGAACTTTGTTGTGTCAAGAAAGTCATGTTAGGATTCCCTACACTCCCTAGCTAGTGATGAGGTGTTTCTAAAAAACAGCAAGAGCCTTCAGTGTAGCCTGGCTGTCCGGGATGAGAATCTCCTTATTTTTAAGGGCCATTCTCAGGATATCTACACATTTAAGCCTATCACTTTTGTTTGAAAATTGTTCTGCGAAAATTGATTTTTTGAGAGTTTCTGGGACCAGTAATGTTAACCTTTCCTTTAAAATAACAAATCAATATTATGTGTGGTTCTAACACCTAGATATTACTTAATATAGCTTAGAAGCATTGATAGAGTGCTAAATTCTACAAGAAAATCGACTTTACAGTATAATGCCATTTACAGAATAGGTTTTTGAGTTTTTTGGAATTGTCCTCAAATACTAACCGAAGCAGTTATTGGAATACTGGCTCCAAGTATGGACGGTTCAACAACTCCAAAATGTTTTGGTCCAGCTGAATCAACAATCTCTGGTAGTATAGATAGAGGTACTCCCAACAGTTTCAAGGCCCATCCAGCCCAGGATAAGATGAACGGATCAAAGAAGCCGGTGACTGATGCACAGGATAGATCTGTAACATGCAACTTGCCTCCAGTCAAACGGAATAATACCCAGGTGTCCACAGTTCCCATCTGGACATCACCATTTTCAACTGCTTTAGATAGTCCTTCAACATTCTTCAATACCCACATTAGACGTACTGCTACCTGCAGGAAATTAAAGAAAAATCAATAAAATTGATAAAAATCGCCAAACCTTAGACTAGGCACATATGACAGACTATCGGATAGCGAGTATTGATTCTCTTGAAAATGCTGATAAAAAGAAATTTGCAGCTGACAATATATCAGTAAGCAAGCATAGTGTAAGCAATGGCAAGATGTTCAAAAATGAAGATAGTATTTCAGCTCTGATAGGCTGATAGTTCTGTAGGTAGCCAATAGTCGATCGTGTGCCATCCTAATCTCAAAATAATTTGTTATTCATTTTATATCCTACCTGAGGATTTACAAATTTGATCAAACTCCCAGCAAGATATCTCTTCGATCGGCTAAAACTGTAGATGCATTTAGATGCCAGCCTCATTATCTAAAGCATAAGAGAAATGCATACCTTATTTCATAACAATAGAAGCTGTCAGCTAGAATTTTTGGCTAATGCAAGTGTTGGCTTCGTAACTCCCGGTTTCCCTGGAGGTGGGAAGTAACTATGGCGATTAGGCTGTTATCCTCCTACTTCATTTACATTGGAACTCCATGCAATTACTTAATTTACAACATTTAGTGCAACGCGGAACGTCTTAATTATCAGCAGAGGCAGCATATATAATATGTTTATTTAGCCCATGCAGATGATGTGGCAATTTGTGGCAAAGTTGGAGGCAGCGCTTAAGGAGACTTCATTGAAATCGGAAGAAGAAGCGGCCAATTATGGTCTTCAAATTAATGACGGGAAGAGGAAATACATGATCACAATCCATCGATCGAGGGTTTTCAGGGAATTAGTAGCAGAACACACAAGGAAATGAGAGAATTTAAATATCTAGGAGCTATCCTTACGAGATATGCAGAGATATACGTAGATATTACATGATCTTTTAGGTTTCCGGGGCCCATTTTCATGAATAAAAACTTCGAGTTTTCGGGTTGAGACCGTGTCAGTGGTTTGCTAGAAACCGACATTTCGCCCATATTACAATGAGCTTCTTCAGGGTTGTTTCAACTTAGAAGCTGGTAAAAAATAGAGGCGTGGCCCCTTCCTCCGCCATCTTGGCTATAGGTGGTGGGCGGGGTTTAATTTCCCCTTCCTTGCCTATGGTTGGCTGGCAGGTATACCGCATGACCAATTCCAGGTTCTATCGCTTTTTCTCATCCAGGAAGAGAAGCTTCCCCATTCTCCTCAATCTTCATCGTGGATATTAAGAGTCATTTCAATCCACAAAACAAGTATTTCCGATGAAAACTGAATCTTCGGTGAATAAATTAGACGTTATTGTAATATTTTCTCTTACAGTAGTAAGAGAAAGTGAAAATGCTTGGAAGTTAACAGCCGCATGCTCTAAATTTCAAACTTTGTTTCCGAGCGCTACTTTTTAATAATTTCATAAAACAAAACTCAGTTTGTACAAACCTTTAAAGCAAATGAATTGTTTATCTCCTCCACCATATTATCAGCTCGTAAATCCTTCCATGTAATAAAATTATGATAACACTGTCCAGTCTTCTTGTTCCATGTGATGAAAGTACATCGTTGTGAGGACAATCCAAGGCACTTAATGTCATTAACACTTAAACCAGAATCTAAAATTAATAAACAAAATTAATTATAATGATTACTTTGTTTTACTCCTACTGAGGAAGTATTTGTAATTATATCAAATTTTCGAAATTGAGTTTTCATTGGAAATACATGTAATGGAGCCTTTTGTAATTACATTATGATTATCTCATTCAAGTCTATTACTGGCTATCTATGAAGAACAATTAAAAAAAATCTGGTATGAAACAATCACTCGACTTTCTCTTACTCTTATTAATACAATTTAATCAAGAAATTTTAAAATTGCAACCTTACGGTATTTAGTTGGGCTGGCCCTAAACATGAGCAAGTCAATTAAAAACTCAAAAACCGGAAGTATTTTTCAAATTTGGAAAATATCAATACTTCTAATGTATTAATTAATCTAATGTATTATTTCTAATGTGTATTAATATTACGCAGGTGGTTAAAAAAAAAGAAGCATACATTGTATTGAAGTGCCACTTTGAAGGAAAGTATAACGCTATTTTTCCCCCAAAGGAGCCCCAAAAAATAAATTTTCTCCGGAAAAAGTTACAAATAAAAGTAATAAACATTTAAGTGGGTAAACAGTATACGGTGTTCAAAGAAAATCGTTTGAGCCTTTTTCGACAAGTGCACGAAAAACTGAAAAAAAAATTCAGTAAAATCGCACTACCGGTTGTTAGATTTTGCCTGAAATCTCTGATGCGTTGGTAGTACCTAAACGGAATACCAAATTTGTGCTTCCTACGACTTTTCGTTTTTTTAAATTCTTTTGTTAATATACGCACAAATTTGATTTTAAACAAAATTCGTCATTATATATATTTGAATCAAACAGCAGTAAGAGAAAGCCGGTGAATGTTAACACAAGAAAAAACGTTGCTTCAAGTAAATTTTACCATTAATGGCGTTTTTCATAACTGAAACAATGGTATTCCACAGACATTCTGCTTGGATTTCAACATGTCCAGGTTCTGGATATAGTAATTCTACCTGCAATATATGACAATTAATAGAATTGGAATAGATAAATCTTAGAAATTTTATGGAATACATTAAGTTTTCAAGAAAAAACACACAATTTCAACATGTCAGACAGATAATAAGCCAGCAAGCAAATTAATTAACGGAAATTATCAATTTATTAAAAAAGGCAATAATTAATTACAAAAAAAAAAAAAACACATATTAACATAGACAAAGTTTCGAACAAAAGGGAACACAACTTTGTGAATTTCAACATCCCCGTTAGGTTTATATAAAGTAAATTTAACTGGGTGCAATATTTATATGTCTAGCTGGGACCAAACTGTACGCTACCCCCAAAGCCCACGGGGATCATATAGCGCCCCAAAGAAAAATAACAAATTGGGTCTAACCAAAGTTCCCTGGAAGCTAAATTTCTCATAACCCAAGCCATCTGTCATAAGATGTATGGATGTTTCTTCTAATGTCTCACGAAAACGAAATCTACAAAAGGGGTACTGGCATGAGTTCCCCGCCCCCCAATTAAGTAGAGGTGTCTCCTTAAACCACAATGCCCAGTAACGGATACAACTAGACAAGTAGGCACTCTTAGACTTTCGGCAACCCATTGAGCTGGTGAAACTATCCACGACTGGAAAGTTTGGCAGACTCGTGCCTAAAGCAAAGCTATCCACCTCTTCATTCTCGAAAAATTCCCATGTAACCTAGTACCCAGGACTAAAAGTACATCTTTCAAAGAAGTAGCTGCGACAACATAGACAAGAGGGAACCCATGATCTTCCAAAATTTAGTTGATTTCGGATTTTGTCCGACATCTCTCCTGTTTGGATGAAGGTGATTGTCCTAAACGGAACACCAACTTTAAGCTTCCTTCATTTTTGAGATATTTTCTTAACACAGACCATTCGCTAAAAATATTAATTTACTATATATATATATATATATTCTAGGGACCTCAAAAAAATTAAACAACTCAGTTTTCATAAATTTGATACGCTCATAATTTGATTCCGCTTAAAAAAGTAAGAGAAATTAAAAAAAGCTACTTGTGCCCTACAATACTTTTTTTTAAGGTGCCACTGATTTATAATTTAAAAAAAAATTATGTTCACTTCTGCTGCTAATTTAGGAAGTATATAATCAAGCAAGGATCAATAATAGTTACAATTTTTTGGAATTTGTTAATTACACAGATTTACAAAAATAAAAATAAAAAAAACAAATAAGGTGTGAGGAAAGTCTGTGCGCTTATGCGGTGATTACAAAAAAAAAAGAAAGAATTCTGGCATATAGACCTTCCGGAGCCAATGTACCTTACGTTAATTAAGTGGCGCTTATTTCTGGACTTCAGGCTTCACTATGCTTCTATATTTGTTTGGGAAATGACATAAGGGAGCTTTCTTCACTTTATCTTACAAATGTAAGAAAAACTTTCCCAAAAATTGAGTTTTCTTCGGAGATACATGTTTTCTGGCCTTTGGTGTATGAAAATCTGAAGTAAAAAGCTCAACTTTCTCTTACCCTAATTAATCTTTAAAATTGCAATGTTACAACGTTTAATTGGTCTGGCCATAAAAACGGTTTTGGGCATTTCACTTGTATACCTAAGCGTCCTCATGTGGTGAAGCGCTCTATGTCAAAACCAAGAATGTTTGTGCTAACATAAATTTAAACTAATTGACGACATACCTCCCAATACTTCACTAAAATCAATTCTTTTCTGAAAAATTTTTCAAATAAAAGTGATAGGTATTTAAAGTAAAGTGATAGTACAAAAAGTTTAAAGAAAAAACGTAAAAGTTTTTGAGAAAATCACGGAAAAAAAATGGGCGGGGGGGGAATATACAGTAAAGTGAACTTCTGGTTGATGGATTTTGCCTGAAATCTTTGTTGCCCGAGATTGCTGTGGTATATCTTAATGGAACACCAAATTTTAGCTTCTTGCAAATTTTCGTTTTTGAAATATTCTCTTTTAAAACATATACAGACCATTCGTAGAAAAAATATTTTTTCGTTTTGTTTTTTTTGAAGGGGAGGGCAATGCACTGCGACCTTTCGATCTATTGTGCCCCCTGGGTGCCGCAGGCTGTTTGCCCTCAGTACCCGAACAGATGTCTTAACTGAATATCCGTTATACAAAACCTCCATCAGGTTAAGATCCCTGAGGAATCTCTCCCTCTACCTGGTAGTTACCCAGGTTCTTGAATCTTATCTGAGTGGCAGCCTCGCAGTGTGTTAGGAGATGTAATGGAGTTTCCTCCAGCTCCCCACAGAGTCTGCATGAGCTGTCACTTTCCAAACCCAGTTTCACCAGGTGTCCTCTAAGTCCACAATGCCCCGTGAGGAAACCCGTAAGAACGTGGAGCTTGTTCTTACTCAAGCCGATGCAGGCCTTCGATCTCCGTTGGTTATAATTTCCCAGCAGATCTTGGCCTTGCCTCAAACCGAGGAGGGAGTACCAGAGTTGAGATCTCTTCCTAAGTTCTTCCAAGAGAAACTAGTCGCTGAACCCACAAAACGGTTCCGGCCCTAGAAGCGGGATCGCAGCGCCTATCTTCGCTAGGGCGTCGGCTATCTCATTCCCTTCAATGCAAACATGCCTCGGCACCCACCAAAGGGTAACTTCATTCCTCCTGCCTAGGTTATTAAGTTTACCTAGGCATTCCCAGACCATTTTAGAGCTGATAGCTGACGCACTCAATGCTGTAATGGCTGCTTGGCTATCGGAAAGGATTACAATCTCCTGATTCCTATATCCCCTATCGAGGTTTTTTCGTATTCATAAGACCCCCCAAAACATACATTTCAATTTCGAAAAGTTAAAAAAAAAGCTAAAATGCCTCGCAGAATCTCCCAAAAGAATTTTTAATTTTCCCGGGAAAACGTTTCAAAAAAAAAGTGATAATTTTTTATACATTATGTAGATAAACGGGAACCTTAACGGAATACAAATTTGGTGATCATGTATTTGTGGTAAAACTCAATGCTACAAGCTTGAAAAATCATATGGACGTAAATTATTGTGTTACAACGTCACATTCCGCACAGACTTTCTATTACACCCAAAGTTACTATTAAAGTTATACAAAACTTGCCAAATTCTACAGAAAATTATTAATTCAAAAAACGTCTACACCAATAGTAAGTCCTACAAAATATACTAAATTAGTTCAATTTATGTTTTTGTAAGTTACTCACTCTGTTTTATTTGGCTTTTTTTTGTTTTATTTAATTTAATTTTATAAACCTAAAAAAATTATGCAATGTTTGAACAAATTATCTAATAAAAAAAAAGAAATTAAAAAAAACATTTGTTTATAAATTCAAACAAAAATTGTAATAAGTGGTTGAGTGCGGAGTGCTGGAATCCACCAATGATTCTGTGTTATCTCTGCGACATTCTGTGATCATCCACCGTTTTCAGGTTGCCTTGATATAAAAATGGAAAAAAAAAAAGCTGGTGTGAAACTCACAAGACTTTCTCTTACTCTAATTTCTCTAATAATTCCTCTAAAGTGTCATTTTGAGTATATTATACCATTCTATCGTCTGTATAATATTAACAAAAAATTTAATATGCGGCCAAAATTCTGAGTTTAATGGTAAATTGCAATAAGTGTCATGTGAGTGTTTCACACCAGATTTTTTTTTTGCTAATGATATTTTTTGCTGCTTATTTCATATTTATTTTAGTCTATTGTAATAATGTTAGATAAAAAGCAAATTCGAGTTAAAATCGGACGTAAAGCAGCGGAAAGACAACCTGCAACATTAATCAAGCATTTTGCCCAGTAACTGCTAACGAGCAGTACAGTGCAGTAATGGTTCAATAAAATGTTAACAGAAGTTAAGGGCAATCATTAAAATTAATAATCCTATAAGTTGCCCATTAGAAGTGTCATTTTCACATATTCTAAGCAAAATTAACAAAAAGTCATTTGAAACTACCATCATAGAAAGGTTTAATCTACCACTATAGCTTTCTGAATTTCCGGTGATAAATATAAGCAAATCGATGTTGAGATGTATCACGAAAACTACAAACGGTGCAACAGAAATTATCTGCAATTTCTTCACTGCGATGCCGAATTGTACTCCCACAACCAACCGCTTCCGACTCCTGCCAAACCGACTGCTATTGCGTTCAAACTGGATTTCGTTTTTTTTTGGCTTGGGCCTAATTATATGGCGTTATTTTCAGTGTTCACAGTGAACAGTGTGAATGCACTCTTATTTGCAGTCATTTGAAAGCCCATTTCACTGCACCATTTATTAAGGCTTCCCCATTTTGGTTTTCACATAATAATAAAAGCCAGAAGGAGAATTCTAATTTCCGTACATCACCAGTATATAAACCGTTAAGTGAATTCCCCCAACGGATTATTTACTTGCCTATTTTGTATCATATTACTGATATTTATGATTATTCTATCCCAAAACACCCAAAGAATCATTTTATCTTCAAAGACAGCGTTATCATACGCTTTGTGAATATCCACATAGACGGGACCCAATGTAAGTTTATTTTCTGATCATTTAATATGCACTTAGTTGACAAACCCTAATAAGTTGAGTTCAATTTTTGCTTTTACCATTCTTTCGTATGTTTTATATGCACACGAAGGCAATACACACAATTAGCGATATGATATGGGACCTTTTCACTGGTTTTAACAGCGGGCAAAAATGTGTTAATTATAAATGATCGCTATTTTGATTTAATAAAGATGTATTTGTAATTTAAAATTCTTGGTCCAAAACTGCAATTACTTTTGCACCAACCATATTATTAATCAAAATAAAAACCTACCTCTGCACTAGCTTTTCCTATTGTATCACCAAAATTATCCAAAATATGACATTTAATTGTAGTTGTTCCAATATCTAATGAAGCTATATAAGATATATCACCAGCCATTATTTCTTATTATCTAAAAAAAAAAATTTAAGGCACAAATGTAAAAAAAAAAAATATAATAAAAAATAAGACTACACTTAAAAACTCGCCCCCCTAATTTATATACGAGTATAATCACATATTCAAAATAACCCTCACGAGCTGATAAAGAAAGGTAATGTACTGATAAAAATCGATAAGTTTATAGGTTATCACCTTGAACGACTTTAATTTAAAGTGATAATATTAATCATGCATTTACGCACTTAGGTAGAAATAAAAATAAAACAAACAAGTAAATAATTTAACTATAAATGAAATAATATAGTATATTAGAGGCACAACTTAACTGTAAAATATTCTTACAGATTTCAGGAAGGGGGCCGACATTTTATTTTCTTAGTTTCAAGGAGACTGAGTTTGTTAATTTTTATTTAAGAAAGTCTAATCAAGAATTCTATATACATAAACATCCTTTTGTTATGTGACAAGTGCCCCCATCTTGGTGAACCTGTACTGCATACTTAAAATGCAATAATCAAACGATACTTTTGAATGAAGTGTGACCTCGCAAGCTCACCTATAAGCTCTTAATAAAATAATTTTTTTTCTTTTTTCGGAAAAATGTTAGAAATAAAAGTAATATGTAGATTTATGTCTGTGCAGTTAGCGTTCCAAGTTTTTAAGGAAATCAATATAGCCGTACGAGAAAATTCCCCCAAAAAAAACTATTCTGTAAAGTTGCACTTTCGGTTAACCGATTTTATTTAAATTTGGAATCCTAGTCTATGCTTCTAATGTACCTATATAATAAATATTATTTAGGTGTTAGAACCATATATTTTACTTATGTGGTACTTCTAAAAAAAAGTTTACCCCTTAAAAAAAAGTACATATAAAAAAAAGTTTATATATGTATTATTATTAAAAAACATTTGAGTTTCCGGATTGAGACCACATCAGTGGTTTGCTAAAAAAACCGATGGTTTCGCCTATGTTGCAATGATCTTTTTCAGGGGTCGTTACACCTTGAAAGACAATAAGGCAATGGACCCTGGTAGTGGAGGGGCGTGGCTCCTTCTAACGCCATATTGACTGCCTTCTTGATCTTCATGTTGAACATCAAGTGGCGGAAGAAGGAGCCACTCCCCTCCTCAACCAACGTCCATTGTCTTATTGGCTTTCAAGGTGTAACGATCCTGAAGAGGCTCATTGCAACTTGGGCGAAATGCTAATTTTTAGCAAACCACTTACGCGTTCTCAACCCAGACACTCAAATGTTTTTCATGAAAATGGCCGCGGAAACCCTAAAAGATTGTATTATTATTCAAAAGAGGGGAGGGCAAACAAAACCTCTATTGGCCTAAATAGCTATCCCAAAGAAGAAGGACAACGACCGGGTGTGAAACAAGATCCAGACCCGGGTTTTGACCCACCTGAGATTCACCATAGCCCAGAACAAATCAGACCAGATCCCTCCACAAACATCCTGTTCTGAACCTAAATTCCTCTCATTCCTAACAATCTGTCCTGAGTTGTATGGGCCTGCCCTGCTCTCTGTCTCACACAGTCTACATAAGTGATCCCCGTGAAAGACACAGCAACATATTTTTGTACATATATTTTTGATCATTTTCGTAATAACATAGGAAACGCTAGTGCAGAGGTAGGTTTTTGTATTTTTTATTTTTATTAATAATAAGGTAGATGAAAAAATAATTTCAGTTTTGGACCGAGAATTTGAAATCATTACAATCAACACATTTTTAGGGTTCCCTGAATATGAAAAAAATATTTTTAGCGAATGGTCTGTCTGTGTGTGTGTTTTAACAGAATATCTCAAAAATGAGAAGTCGTAAGAAGCCTTAAATTTGGTATTCTGTTTAGGCATTATCATTGCATGAGACACGATGATTTCTCAGGTAAAATCCATCAACCGAAAGTGCGACTTTACTGAATGTTTTTTTTTCCACTTTTTAGTAATTTTCTCAAAATCGGCTCCAAAGATTTTCTTTAAACTTCTTATACTATCTACATATATAAATCCTTAATACATTTATATGAAACATTTTCCTGGTAAATTTGATTGTTGGAGGGTTCTGGGGGGACAGTAGCGTTATACTTTCCCTCTAAAGTACCACTTAAGTATTATATATGGTTTTACCACCTACAAAATAATAATACATATTGGAAGTATTGATAGAATTTCATATTTAAAGAAAATCGGTTAACCGGAAGTGCTGAGATGTTACAGAACAGTTTGGGGGGGGAATTTTTCCCGGAGAAGTACAACTTTTTTTTTTGTTTTTTTTTGCCTTATTAATGTTTTTCCAATGAAAACTTAAATTTTGGAAAAATTGTTATGATTGTAAATAGTTCCACTTACAGCAGTAAGAGAAAGTAATAATTTTACCCACAAACGAAATCAGACGGAAATGACCGAATTAGTTATTTAGATTTCTTGAGTGCTGTGAATGTCAGTACTCAATGGAAGGCCTTATTGTGGGTTAATCTTAAGATTGTTTTTGTGTTGAATTTTTTATTTTATTTTAGTTTTTCTTTTCGTTAACTATTCACAAAATACAATTGAAAATTACTATTTCCCCGTACTATTTTAAGTGATGTTCAACATAGCAGCTGTTTACAGAAGGGTAAGCAATGAAAGTGTTTCTAATTATATTAAGATTAATGAATTATTGCCACTAATTAAGGGTATTACTAGATTATTCCTCAAAACTTTTTAAACTTAACTTATTTCTTTGTAGTTAATAAATTAAAAACTATTTTTATAAGAGAGAGAAAATTATAAATTTGACTTTAAATAAATGGGAATCCACAGGTGTTTAACTGTAACCTACTTTGTAGTTTTAAGGGAAACCTGCTTGCATGTAGGTATGTGAATTGTTAGGAATTCCAAATATTTTCTATATTTTAAACTAATTTGTATAATTTCTATTAATTGATGTTTCTTTTTTTTAATCTATTTTTCTTGAAACTATGATAATCAAGAATAGTTGAATTAAATAAATGAGTGCTCAATCCGTGTGATTTTAATGCTATAGGAAATGGTACGTAATTAAGTTTAATGTATTAATTCTTATTTTGATTGTACTGAGTTGAAAATAGTATTCAAATGCCTAATTAGTTTTTTTTTTTAATTTCTAGGCAAAAAGTTGTGTATGATACAGACAAGTAGAATCGTATATTTTATTGAAACGATACTTTAGAGGAAAGCCTAAACATTACACCTCGAAATGAATTTTCCGGCATCGCTAAGAAGTTAATTCCATGAAAATCGCAAAATAAAACTCTTATTTAAAGTAGATAAATCCGGTCAACCGATTTTCGGAGTCAGGACTCCACTATGGTTAGCACAAAGTATCAAGTTTTAGATATTCTGTGTTTTTTCCGCTTTTTTGAATTATACTGTGACCTACCACACAGTTTTTTTCAGATTCAAAGGACCTCAATAGCATATTTACAGCTTCACCGCCACCTTTCTCTTATTCTGTTTCGAAGTCCTCTGAGTACGAAAAAAGTATTGTTTAATTTTTGAGCAATTGGTTTTTAAAGTTTTGCTAAAAATCGATGAACTGGAACCTTTAATGGGTTTGTTAATTTTATTGCGTTTTTTTCGTAAACTAATTTTAAAAATTTTCTTTAAACTTCTTGTATTATCTACGCCTACACAAATATATTATTTACTTTTATTTGAAACCTTTTCCCAACGGTTACCAGCAACGTTTAGCTTTCCTCTTCAGTATAATATATGGTTCTACCACCTATGTAATAGATACATTAAAAACATTGTTAGCATTCCAAATTTGAATAAAACTGGTTAACAGGAATGATTACGACTTTGGAGAATAGGTTTTAATGTGTTTTTTCGATAGAATAAATGCACAGATATAAACCTCTCACCTTTATTTGTTACATTTTCCCGTCTTAACTAACAATTTTGAACAAAATACAATTTTATATCTCACTCGCTTCAATTTGGACTGTATGTCACTTCTAAAACGTTCAAACTTCAATAGAATTCAAATCCTCCATCGCAATTGTCGACGCCAATTTTTTATGTCTCCAGTGACTTCGCAAAATCCAGGATACAATAAATTCCACAGTAATCTATACCCACTCCCAGGTAATCCTCAAGACGGCTGAATGCGCCTTTGATCCCGCGACCACCTGAGATTTCTTTTGCATCGTGTACTATCTATACACTTTTATTTGTGTTCCCCTATCAACTCTAGTGAAGTAATGTCTATTTTTCAGGTGGGCTAAACTTCAAACTACCAAATTAAGTGTCGTGGACGGGGAGCGGAAGCACCTACTTTACCATTAACATTTTTTTAACGAATATAAAATTTAGCAGTTATACGCGGGACTCGAACTGGGGACCTCCCACTTACAAGTCCACGCTCTTAACCACTACACCAACACCCGCCCATCCACACCTATATAATACTGAAGTTAACTAAACATTTAGTTTGAGATCGCGGCAGTGGTTTGCTAAAAACCGACATTTCGTCCATGTTGCAATGAAACTGTTCTTCAAGGTCGTTACACCTTGAATGTCAATAAGGCAATAAACGTTGGTAGAAAAGGGGCGTGACTCCTTTCTCCGCCATATTGACCGCCTTCTTGATCATGAAAATGGCCCTGGAAACCTGTGAACTAATCTTATCCATCATAACTATATAAACTCCAATAAAACACCCAAGCCAAAAAAAAAAAAACTATATAAACATTAATTCAAATATTTGTCAGTTCTAGGTTACAAATTTGTATTATATCATGAATATCCAGAGATGAGGGAAGAAGATCTGGAGGTCGCCATCAAGGTATGTAGGTTACCTGCATTGTTATACATTTTAACCTTAACTTTTTTTTTTTGTATTTCTTCTTAAGGGTTGGGCAGTATTTTATTGCATCCCTGTTCCCATCAGCCATAATCTTCTATTAAAGCAGTCGTGGTCCGACATTACCTTCCCAGCATCTTTTCCTCGACGTCCTCCATCAGCCTTCTTTTGGGTCGTCCAAGCTTTCTCCTTCCACCTTTAAGTTTCAGCCATCTTTTATACGTGGCCATCTCCGACCTCATGAAGTATATTTAGCTCGGCTCCCAACTTTTACTCTTATTTCGTCGTTTAGAACATGTTGGTGGCAGGAGATGCCTACACTTCTTCCCCGAAATTCCATTTCGAGCGTGAATAACCGATCCCATGTTTCACATCCGTCATGTCCTTGGATTTTTGGAGGATTTGGCAAATATCAATTCTTCTGACCGCTTATTGATGCGGCACTATCCTACATCTCCTTTTTACCTTTAGGCGTTGCTAGTAGTTCTGCAGCATGTGCACGAGTACTGGTGATTGTGGGATTTGACATGGACAGCTTCCCGTAAAGTCTCATCAACGTCACATGATGGCCCCTTTGAATCTGTCTTTCTTTCTAAAGTCGTATCAGCACTGTTACATTTTTTTGAATTCTACGCCGGGCAGTACACTGATCAAGGACATCTTGCCCTCCGTAGTTGAAGGAGACATAATATGTATAGAAACATTCTACACAATTTAAAGATTTATGTAATATCGTGTTTGTAAACAACAGGCTTATGTGGATAAAAATGTTGAAAATTCTAAGATCGCTAAGATGCTCCGAAGTGCTCCCATCACAGTCGTACGTACTCCTCATCGACCGCCTAACGGTGTGATAGATAGATAGATTGTTGTAGGGCATTATCGCACTGCGACGTAGAAGGTCTATTGTGCCCCCCGGGGCCTTCTTAGTGCACTGCCGGCCTCCATGCATTATTCTCTAGCTACAGACAACACTGCTCATCACCTTACAGTAAGTTGTAGAGGCTCGTAGGAAGAGAAAATTTAAGGGCAGCATGCTGGATTCGAAACCGGGACCTCCGTGTTGCTAGTACAGCGTGCTACCACTGAGCTAATCCGTTCCTTCTCCCTTGGCTTACGCCAATTAACTAGGGACGGAGACCTACGTTGTGTACTGTGTTTGTCCTTGTCTGTAAAGTGTAGAGTGTATGTACTTAAGTTTATTGTGTACTGTTCTGACGAAGTGCATGGAGTATTGAGATGTGGTACTCCGTCGGGTCACTACTCCCCAAGTAATAACTGCATGCTACAGAGGAGAAAATGGCATCTGTCATGTTCCCACGTGACAAACTAGCAAGTCCAAATACGGCTTGCTTAACACCAGCGATATTAAGCCCGGATATAAGGAAAGGAAAAGGAAGACATGGGGATAGGGCTGAAGACGTTGTGGCTGTTGATTGTCAGTACCTCCCCAGTTATCGTCCTAATTAGAGAACTCAATCCTTTTTGCACTGCTAAGGCCAGCTATACTGTGCCCAGACACTATAGGCGCTGCTTATTGCTTACTTAATTAGACCTAATTTACTAATTTTGCTTGTACAATTTGTCCATACAATAATTTTGTTTGCACAATCTTGGCTTCCATCAGTAGAGTTATTGACAGTTCAATGTATCATTCCTTGTTAAGTCCATATGAGCTACTAGCTTCCTGTTAAAGATTAAACTGACATTTATTTTACTAAGATATTGTACTTACAGGTGGTGATTGTTGGAAATGGTGCTGTGGGCAAGTCTAGCATGATACAGCGTTACTGTAAAGGAACATTTACCAAAGACTATAAGAAAACTATAGGCGTCGATTTTCTTGAAAGACAAATTGAGTAAGTTATCTAATCTTTTGTGTTCAGTTTAGAACTGATAATATAATAATTATTAATCTTTTAGGTTTCCGGTTAATGGATTTTGTCCGAAATATTGCGTGTCTGATGCGGCGGCGGTAGTACTTACTTAAATGGAATAACAAGTTTTGAACTTACTGCGACCTTACGTTTTTGAGATATTCTATTCACACACACACAGACCATTTCCACTTTTTTTCGTGTTAAGTGGACCCCAAATCATCAATTTCGGTGAAAACTCAGATTTCAAAAATCTGGCACGATCGCATTACTTCCTCTTATTAGGTGTAAGAGAAAGCAAAAAACACTTGAGCTGTTTTTGTGTAGTATAGGGATCAAAACTAAACCAAAATCGGGATAGACAACTTTGATCTAAATAGACTGTCTAGGAGGGGGAAAAAAGTTTTGACTGATCCCATATTTTGTGCTACAGATGTGATGGAGAAGAGGTGCGTCTAATGTTGTGGGACACAGCGGGGCAAGAGGAATTCGATGCAATTACCAAGGCTTATTACCGAGGCGCTCAGGCATGCGTGTTAGCCTTCTCTACCACAGACCGTGATTCCTTTGAGGCAATCCAATCTTGGAAGAAGAAGGTGGTTTTGATTTTTGGTGTCTTTTATTTTGTTATTAAAACGTTTTTTTTTCTGATGGAAAAAATGCTATTGTTAACAATAAGCTTTACTACAGTGACATTGTTTGCTGTCCAGGTTGAAGACGAGTGTGGTGAAATCCCAACAGTCCTGGTGCAGAATAAAATGGACCTGGTGGATCAAAGCGTCGTTGAACCGTAAGTTACCCCCTTAATTTATTATTATGGGTACATTATTCGTAACTTATCAACCTGACCTGACTGTTTTTGCAGTTTTAATAGTCAAACTTTTGAATTTTTATAAAATATCATTCGGTCGGCTCACACTTTGAATCAGCACAAAGCATAGTTAGTAAATATGTATATCAAATGAGAGGGCGGGCCGACTGGCTATAGGGAGAAACTCTCTTTACCTTTCTATGGTCCTGAGCCAACCGTTGCCGTCACTAAGCGGTTTTGCGAAAATCATTGGAGAAGCATTGGAGGGACACGTCAGGGTGCCTCCAGGCCAAAAGATTTATCAAAAGTACTAAGCAGGGGGTTTTCAGATTACCTCCCCTCCCTGAGTGGGATAAGATTGAGAACTTTAGTTGGCGTAGTGACTGGACCATCATACGATGTGTATGTCCCTATTTTGCTGGTATTTGGTGTCGTATATTTGGGGGAGAGCCTCGCTCTCATGGGAAAGCCTAGGTGTTAAAGTATATCCTAGAATGTTCCAAACAGACCGTAAACTACTAGGGAAGGTTAAGTAGTGGGTGGGGAGGATAAAAGCCATTTTGGCTCAGGTCACAAGCCTATAGGCACCCAGGTTTAATAATAATCAAATAAATACCTCATGAAATTGATGATGCAAGTATATTTTGATGTAATAAATAAACCCGTCTTATTTCCAAGTGAGCTTTGAAAAATAAGATTGCAACGATTTGATGAGGATTTCCTTATGATGAACATCGATTTATGTCGAATACTATAGGACATACGGTTATTCAGAGTCACATACAAAAAGGTAATTTTAATTAATCCTAATTAATACCTACTAATTAAAGGCCTCGAATGATCAGTGCGTAAGAGGTTTTCAGTAAAATAAAGTTGAAAAAACAAAACAAAAACCAGATATAGATTAAGCGCCAGCACAATCCCTCAAAGAAACAAAAACCGATTACGGTTAGAATCCTTGGAAGAAAATTAAAGCTCTCAGCGACCTTATAAGTATAGAGCGCTCAATGTCAAAAATCATAAAACTTATGCATAATTTAAATTTAAACTACCCATTAAAAATCAAATTTTTTCAGAAAAATATTTAAAATAAAAGTGATACGTTTCTATCTATGCAGCAAGCATTCCAAGTTTAAACAAAATCATTGTAACTGTTTTCAAACAAATCACGAAAAACTGAAAAAAAAAAAATCAGTAGGTCACACTTCTTGTTATGGATGTTTGTCCGAATCTTCCGCCGTTTAAATGCAGCGGTAGGGCCTACATGGAATACCAAGTTTGAGCTTCGGAGTAAGTGAAAGTCTTATCACTTTTATTTGAAATATTTTCCTAGGATTTCAGATTTGAAGAAAATAGGTTAACCGGAAGTGTGCAACTTTACAGAATAGGATTTTGAATTTTTTTTTTTAATTATTTCGAAAATGACTACTGATTTCCTTTAATGTTAACTGCATAGATATAAGCCTATCACTTTTTTTTTTTTAAATATTTTTGCGGATAATCAAAAATTACGATATTTTTGTTAATTTAATATTGTTTTTAGGGAGGAAGTTGAATTAGTTTCCCGGGCACTTGGCTGCCGTGTGGTGCACACATCTGTCAAGGAAGATGTCAATGTAAATACTGTATTTAGACACTTAGCGTCCAGATGTTTAGCCGAACTGAGGGCCTACAACGAAGAGGAATATGCATTGCCCTCAAATTTAATACACCCACTTACCATGAGTGCGTATTTAAATTATAGATAATTAAAATTAATGTAATGAGAGAAGAAGTATTCTTTCAGTTCAAAGACTGCAATGTGTTCTCAAGGTGCTCTACAGATATTTTGGTTTCTTATTTTACTCTTCGTTTACTTCATCCTTGAAGAATAATTGCTCACAAATGTTGATGTTGCCAAAAAGCGTAGGCAGGATTAATTTCTGGGAAGATAGGTCTTTATAAAGTCCAGTCTTTAAACTTAATGTCAGATTGCAGCTCTATATGTTCTATTTGAAACTTGGGTAACATCTAGACAACTTTAAACTGTACAGCGTGTAAAAACCGAGATATTTCCCCTCACACCTTGGAGACAAAAGACACCTCAAACATGTTTGAATAGTAGGAAAAAAGTATTAATAAATTATTTATTTATACTAGTTTGAAATTGTTCTTTAAGGTTTCCGCGGCCATTTTCATGAATAACGGGTTGAGATCGCGTCAGTAGTTTGCTATAAAAAAACGACGTTTCGCCCATGTTGCAATGAGCCTCTTCAGGGTTGTTGCACCTTGAAATGCCTGCAAGAAGTATCTGTTGCATGCATTTACTTAGGGAGTAGCGACCCTACGGGTTACCACAGCTCAGACTCCATGCACTTCGCCAGAACAGTATCACTACATACACTCGACCCTTTACAGACAAGGACAAACACAGTACACTAACTAGGGTATCCGCTCCTAGTTAACTGACGTAAGCTAATGGAGAAGGAAGAGATTACCTCAGTGGTAGCGCGGTGGACTAGCAGCGGGAGGTTCCGGGTTCGAATCCAGATGCTGCCCTTAGATTTTCTCTTCCTAGGAGCCTCTACAACTCACTGTCCGGTAGTGAGCAGTGTTGTCTGTAGCTAGAGTACACTGCCCGGAGGGCGGCTGTACACTGAGAAAGTTCCTTGCAGGTCGCAGTGCAATAATCCCCTACAACGACCTTCAATCTACACCTTGAAAGCCAATAAGGCAATGAATCTTGGTAGAGAAAGGACGTGGCTCGTTTCTCCGCCATCTTGATTGTCTTCTTGGTCACCTTGTTTTACTATAATTGGTAGGCGGGTCTTAATTTTCTCTTCCTTGCCCACGATTGGCAGGCGGTTGATGAGATTTAAGCCTCCCACCGCACTGCCCTTCTGCCAAAATTTTAACCATTTTCCTGCTCCGGAAAACCATTAGACGTTTTCCTCCCCTGCGTTTTCACCCCCTTGCCGAGCCTCATGTAACACTGGGCGGAAACGTCGGTTTTTTTTTAGCCAAACACTGGGGGACCCAAGACCTCAACCCGGTAACTCAACGTTATCGTCATGATCTATATAATTTTGATAAGAATGTAATGTGTGGCCAAAAATTTTAGTTTATAAAAAAAAAAATTGTAACTGGGTTAATACACGTATATGATTATTTTTTTTTTTTCTTGCAGATGCATTCGGAGCAACAAATCAAGTAAACAAATGCCAGTATGGTAATGGTACTATTGTATTAAGATCGACCAAGTCGAAAAGTCGAAAGAAAAAGAATTTATTTAGAAATACTTGTCGACTTTTATGATATATATATATATATTTTTTTAACATTTTCTTGTATAATGCCTGTGTAAAACAGAAATATTTAATTTTTTAATCTATTCTCACAAATTTTAATTTGTAAATGATATTATTTATTTGGGCAACACTTCAGACATTAGCCAAATAATTACCAAAAATTATAAAATAAAATAAAAATGAATTTTAATAATTAATTGTTTTAAAACAAAATTAATAGAATCAAATGTTGGAGCAAATTATTTTTAATTACCTTATTTATTCCTTTCACCATGCCATAATTGGGGGCAGTAATTAACTGACAATTACTAGTTAAGTAGTTGCAAGTAACAATTATACAGGTAATGTACTTATTTCTGAAATTATGTTTTACAACTAATTATTATATTGAGATACTTACAAGATATCTCAAAAAAGAAAATCACAAGAAGCTAACTAAAACTTGGTATTCCTTCATATACAATCTACACATATATTATTATTGAACCGGGTGCCTAATGGCTTGGGACCTAAGCCTAAACCTTTTATCCCCCCCGTTTCCCGCCAATTCATCCCCCTAAATAACTCCCCCGGTAGTCTACCGGTCAATCTGCAATATCCCAAGACATCTTTCAACTCCAACTTACCTCTATAAATGGAAAATTAAAATAAATACAGAAAAAACCCAAGCAATATTTTTCACAAAAAGACGACCGACTTTACGGAAACAGATAACTATAGCTAACAGACCAATAGAATGGGCCCCCACTGTCAAGTACTTGGGGGGTCACATTAAACAAATCATTAACATTTACTCCACACATAAACACAATAGTTCAAAGAAGCAAAGCTCTCATACTCCAACTGTTCCCTCTCCTAAATAGACATTCTACACTGAGTGTTGGCAATAAGATACTGTTGTACAAGGTTCTGGTCAGACCTGTGCTGACCTATACTGCTCCATGTTGGAGTATAATGAGTGAGACCAACCTGAAGAAATTGAAAAGGGTGGAAAATAAGTTTTTAAGGTTTGCCATTGATGCTCCCAGATACACCCCAATTAAACTCTTGCACGAAGAAACAAAAATAGAATTTATAAAAGTATTGTTATAGGAAATATGTACAACTTTCTTTCTTAGTTCAGCTTAAAGTGAAAATAAAACAATCAAAAACATAGGATGTTACAATAGAAATTGTCATTTTAAACATAAGAGAATTAAAAATATAATATGCCCACCACATCAATAAAGAGACTACTATAGAGCTGGGTTTTTCCTTGTCATTTTTCTCAGCACCACACTGTGAATTATATACATCTATGTGATACAGAATTTGGTGAAGTGGTAAAGATGAAAATCTGGCACACTTAACATTGTAAATATGTGACAATAAAATATTATTTTATTTATTTATTTAACTCACCCAGGCAATCCCGCGAGAGTGGAGCCTTCCCAAATACCAGCGAAACGGAGACACTGACATAAGTAGTGGTACACCGTTTCCCTAACTCCATCATCACAATTCTGACAAATGGGACTAGACGTCCTCCCTATATTATGCAAGTGACTAGACACCCAGTGTGTCAAGTCACTATACCCACCAGTGCCCTCAGTCTTGACCTGCTCAGGGACAGGAGGTAATCTTAAATCCCGTGCCTGGTTCCTATTATAAATCTTTTAGCCTAGAGGCAGCCCTGCGTGTCCTCCCAGCATTTCTCCAAAACCCTCGTCTCCCAGAGTCTGATCCTCTCCCTATCGCAAAACCTCTTAGTGACGGCAAGGGCTGGCTCTAGACGGCAAAAAGGTAAAGAGGATCCTTCCCTAGCCAGCCGATCCGCCCTCTATTCCCGCATGTCCGGGTACGTAATAGAGCTGGACCTTTCCCCCGAGCTAAGGCGTTAAGCCTTCTTCTACATTCTCCCACCAATTTCGAACTCCAACACGGCTTGCTCAAAGTCGTCAGCGCGGCCTGACTATCAGAAAATATCCCCACCTCTTTCTACACATATAAATTATCTGTAATCTACAATTATAAATTACCTATCACTTTTATTTGAAACATTTTTCTGGGGAAATAGATTTGGGGGGGGTTCTAGGGGAACAGTAGCGTTATGCTTTCCTCTAAAGTACCACTTCAGTATAATATATAGTTTTAGCACCTACAAATTTTAATACACATTAGAAGTATTGATAGAATTCCAAATTTGAAAAAAATCAGATTTTACAGAATAGGTTTTTGAGTTTTTTGGGAATTTTCTCAAAAACAGTTACAACCGATTTTCTTTAAACTTGGAATGCTTGCTGCATAGAGAGAATTGCATCACTTTTATTTGAAGCATTTTTTTGAAAAAATAATGATTTTCGAAGGGTATTGGAGGTCTGTCAGTTAGTTTAAATTTAAATTTGCCCCAGCTTTTTCTTGGTTCTGACATAGAGCGCACCACATGAGGCCGCACAGGTATACAAGCAAAAATCCCCACCACCTTGTATATAGCCAGCCCAACTAAATGTTATAAGCTTGCAATTTTAAGGAAAATTTTTCTTGATTCACACCAGATTTTTCTACTTTCTCTTAGTCCTAGTAAGAGGAAGTATTGTAATCGTGTCCAATTTTCGATATCAGTGTTTCACCGGAAATATCCGTTTTGAGGCCCCTGAGTCCAAAAAAGTGTTTTTTTTTTTAGAAAATGGACTGTGTGTGTGCTGTGTATTTATGTCAGTGAACAGCATAGCTCAAAAATGAAAAATCCTAGAAAGTTCAAACTTGATATTCCCGTGTAGGTATCACCATGGGATCCGACAGTAAAGTTATCTGTCAAAATTCCTCAACCGGAACTACCACTTTACTGAATGGTATTTTTTAACTTTTTTGCAATTTTCCCAAAAATCGGTCTAACGATTTTCTTGAAACATGGTATATCAACTACACATACAAAGATCTACAAATTTTTTTTGTTTGTAACATTTCTCCAGGGAAATGCATTTAATGGCACTTTTAGGGGAAGAGTTGGGTTAAGTTTTCGCCCAAAGTGCTATTATTTCAGTTTATTACACAATAATGTTAATTAGAATTACAAATTTTGGTGAAATTCTGAGTTTGGAAAAAATCGGATGACAGGAATGCGTTTACTTTACCACTTTACTAAATGATTTTTTTCACTTTTTCGCGATTTGCTCAAAAATGGCTCCGACGATTTTCTTAAAATTTCTCATATACACTACACATACAAAGATCTAGAACTTTTATTTAAAACATTTCTCTGGGAAAATTCATTTAAGGGCACTTATAGGGGAGGGGGGTTATGTTTTTCTCTAAAGTGCTCTCATAGTTGATTATACAATTCTATTATCCAAATAAAATTAAGTAGAAATAAATAGATGGCCATAATTCTGAGTTTCCAAAAAATTATTAAACCGGAAGTGCGCTTTTACTGAACAGATTATTCAGTTTTTGACGAATTTCATTAAATTGTGTATACAATATAAATAAAATTTGTCAATTATAATTTTGAGAACTGATGTAAGAAAAAGTTGTGTGAGTGTTTCACACCAGATTTTTTTTATTTTTTTTTATATCTGGGCACTTATTACTCTGGAATACCACTACAGGGCGCATATTTTGAGAACCACTGGATTAGTTAGTAAAAGTTGAGGAGCCTTCATTTGAAATATCAAGTATTTTACCGCATGTTAAAATGAAGAATCAAAACTTAGATCTTTACCGAATAATAGCATACAAAAGATCTGTTACTTTAAACTAATTAAAGAAATTAATAATAATCATTATTCCGTTCAATTGGTGTAATGCCTTAAAGATATGATTTTAAAAAAATAGCATGTTAATCAAAAAATACTCTGTTAACGAAAGATATTGATTAGATTACGAATTTAAAATTTAATTATCACCACAGATTGATTGCCAAATTAGGTAAACAATAAAAACATTCTATATCTTAATGTAAATATTACCAAATTAGTATTAGAGGTAGAATTACGTTAAATCAACATTTAATACCCAGCAATTTACCTATTTTGAGGTTAAAAAGTAAAATTTAATCCTAAAAGTAACTGTTTCATTTGTATTTTGGTGTCATTCACACATATTGCAGCGTTTTCTGTTTAGAGTGTCCCATATTACAAGGAAATTGTTCAATAATTTACAAATTAAATCAGGAGATGATAAACAGTCGGTAGACACACTCAAACATATCATCTGTGTAGCTAGCTATATTGTTCGTAATTCTGTTTCTACATTATATTATTTACCATCTCTAACTGGTCATAGAGGAAGTATTGTAATCGTGTCAAATTTTCAAATTCAAGTTTTCACGGGATATATCGTTTTTAAGGTCCCCTGAGTCCAAAAAAAAGGTAGATTTTTAGCAATTGGCCCATGTGTGTGTGGGGGTAGCATATCTCAAAAACGATAAAAAAAACCGCACAATGTTCAAACTTAATATTTCGTTAAAAAAATCTGGTATGAAACACTCACACAACTTTCTCTTACTCCAATTCTCAAAATTAAAATTGCCAAATTTTATAGTTCGTGTACCAAATTTAATGAAATCAATCGAAAACTAAAAAAAACTGTTCAGTAAAAGCACAGTTCCGGTTTCCTAATTTTCTTGAAACTCGGAATTTTAGCCATCTATTTATTCCTAATTAATTCTGTTTGGATGGTAGAATTGTACATTGCACATTATAGAAAACCATAACCCCCTCCCATAAAAGTGCCCTTAAATGAATTTTCCCAGGGAAATGTTTTGAATAAATGTTGTAGATCCTTGTATGTTTAGTTTATATAACAAGTTTCATGAAAATCGTCGGAGCCATTTTTGAGAAAATCGCGAAAATGTAAAAAATCATTTAGTACAAATTGTAAAAGTAAACGCACTGCGTATTTTATCTGATTTTTCAAACGTGGAATTTCAACAACATATTTACATTGCAATAACATCATTTAGATGACAGAATTGTCCTAATAAACTGAAATAGCACTTTAGAGAAAAACATAACCCCCACCCATCCCTTAAAAGTGCTCTTAAATGAATTTTTCCAGAGAAATGTTTCAAATAAAAGTTGTAGATCTTTGTATGTTTAGTTTATATAAGATGTTTCATGAAAATCGTCGGACGCATTTTTGAGAAAATTCCGAAAAAGTAAAAAACATTATTCGAATACAGCCGGTACGTCCGGTTTGAGGAATTTGGAAAGGGAGAACAGCTTTACTATCAGAATCCATCTATGGGTGGATACCTAAAGCGAATATCAAATTTGAACTTTTCTACATTTTTCTTTTGGACTAGCCCGTGTCACATCTAGATCCACTCAGACCATTTTCAGGGAAGGATTAGCTCAGTGGTATCGCGCTTGGGACTAGCAACGGAGATCAACGGTTTCGAATCAGCTGTGCTACTCTTAAAGTTCTCTTCCTAGGAGCCCTCTACCGTCACTCCCGTTGATGGACAGTGTTGTGTAACGGAGAACCTGTCCGGGGCCGGCTTTTGCGCCGGACTGGAGAAGCTCCGGGCGCAAATGACCACAGATGTTGAGACGCCTTAAATTAAAAAAAAAAAGACCATTTTCTAAAAATCATTTTTTTTTTTGGACTCAGAGGATCTCAAAACGTGTATTTTCGATGAAAACTTGATATCGAAAATTTGACACGATTACAATATTTTGTGAATGCTATTAACACAATGATATAAGATGATAAATTTTGTTAGACGGTTTTGGGTCAAGTTTTGTTAGACGGTTTTTATTAGGGGAAAGGAAGCATTATGTTTGCCTCTAAAGTGCTATCATAGTTGATCATACAATTCTACTATCAAAACAAAATTAATTAAAAATAAATTGATGGCCAAAATTCCCGAGTTTCAAGAAAATTAATCCATTCCTTTAAAGAAAAATAATTAACGGTTCATGTGACTACACAATAAGTTTTTTTTGAGTATTTCGGAATATTTTCTCTAAAACAACTATAAAGGATTTCCTTTAAACTTGGGATATATTAACTGCACAGATATAGGCCTATCACTTTCATTTTGGAACATTTTTTTTTCTGAAATAAATTTATTTTGTGACAGTCCTACAGAAAATTTGTGGCATTTGATACAAATTTTATTAGCTTTGTCTACAATGTAATCATTTGAAATATTATATACGCTTAAAAGTAGGGCCGGTGGCAACTTTTGGCGGCGGCTAAAATGGAAGTAAAAAAGTAAAAAAATAAATAATAATACTAATAATAAAATTTCATACTATGCAACAAATTAACAGTACAGTAATGATGTAATTTATCCGAACCTTCTCTTTGAGTAACAGTCAATGACGGCCGCCCAATACTGTTAATCGACAGATATTATCAGCTGTTTTCCAGCGCGTAAGGAAACTTAATTTGGCTCAGTGTTAAGTGATTGGTGTTACGTTGATAAGTTTTTGATTATGTTTCGAGTTATTTATTTATTATTTTTGATTTTTTGAAATCGGTCATAAATTAGACTACGTACAACTAATTTGTGATTTTGGAAATATGAATCCTAGTAAAATGAATTTATATACTAAACCGTTATTAAATTGTAATTAAAATAATGTGAAAATAGTGCTATACCTCTAATGTGTACATTCTGTAGTTAAGTGAAACTCAATAGTTCACCGCTGTACAAGTGAATATCATTCTATGCATGCAAATAATAACGTATAAAGTGGATACACTCTACAGAGAGCAATTTGTTCTGTGCAAGTCTATGCTATTACACTGTTTGACAAAAACATCCTGATGATGGGCGAACGCACGAAACCGGTTGATGACCACAAAAAAGAAGTAGGCTATCATGGAAAATATCTCTGATGCTCTTTCCAGCTCTGCGGAACCAACCACAACAAATATGGTAACAAATTTCTTCCAACATTATTTTGACTAAATATTGACTTGTCTTCAATTTTATATCAATGGGAGGAATCTAAATTTAATAATATGATCTATTTGAGGAAACCATAATCTTCTTTAAATGAACATTCCTGGAATAAAGTTCGCAATAAAAGCGATAAATCTCTGTATTTATAGTTTGTGTAAAAAATTTAATGAAATTCGTCGATGTTTTTTGGATAAAATCGTAGAAAAATGAAATAACTGCAAAAAAAAAATATACGTACTTTCGGTCAACCGATTTTCCTCAAAACTCAAAATTTCCACAACATATTTAATTCTAATTAACATAATTTACATGATAGCATTTTTTAATAAACTAAAATAGCATTTTAGAGGAAAACATAACCCCACTAACCCCGTCATAGCTTCAGAGACATTTTCCGTGGTAGCCTGCTTCATTTTGTGGTCATCGACCGGTTTCGGGCGTTCGCCCATCTTCAGGGTGCGTTCTTCAGACAGTGTGCCAACACAGACTCGTACAAGCACCACTTATTTTTCCCCTGCTGAACAACGCATCCTGAAGATGGGTGAACGCCCGAAACCGGTCAATGACTACAAAATGAAGCAGGCTACCACGAAATGTCTCTGATGCTTTCCAGCTCTGCGGAACCAACCACCACAACCCGTCATAGCTGTTTGTGTGTGTAGTTAATATACTTAGGAAAAGGGAAAGGAGTAGTAGCTCAGTGGTAGCGCGCTGGACTACCAACGCGGAGGTCCCGGGTTCGATCCCAGCATGCTGTGCCTTTAGATTTTTTTTCTTCCTAGGAGCCTCTTACAGCTCTCTGTCCCGGTGATGGACAGTGTTGTCTGTAGCTGGAGAACACTGCTCGGTGGCTGACAGTGCACTGAAAAAGCTACGATCTTTGGAGTAGCTATTATAGGCTTTGGATACCACAGGGCTTGGTGATTCCCCACAGACAATAAAAAATAATAATAATAATAATATACTTAGTTTAAAGAAAAACGTTGGAGCGGTTTTCGAAAGTCGCAAATAAAAACTGGAAAATCTATTCAGTAAAATGGTACTTCCGGTTGAGCAATTTTGGTAGGTAGATTGTTGTAGGAGATTATTGCACTGCGACCTGAAAGATGCTCTCCCCGGAGCCTTCTCTAATGCACAGCCGACCTCCAAGCAGCGTTCTCTAGCTACTGACAGCACTGCCCACCAGCGGTCAATGAGCTGTAGAGGAAAAGAAAATCTAAGGCAGTATGCTGGATTCGAACCCGGGACCTCCGCGTTGCTAGTTCAGCGCGCTATCACTGTGCTTATCCCTTCCTTCTCCCTTGGCTTTCGCCAGTTAACTAGGGACAGGGACCCTAGTTTGTGTACTGTGTTTGTCCTTGTCAGTAAGTGTGGAGTGTATGTAGTTTAAGTGTATTGTGTACTGTTCTGACAATGTGCATGGAGTACTAGCTGTGGACCCGTCGAGACGCTACTCCTCAAGTAACTGCATGCAACAGATACCCCTTGCGGGCATTTTAACAAGTAAGTTTCTGTGCGGAGCCCGTGGTTTACAACCACATGGAATGTCAATTTTAAACTTTCTGTGATTTTTTTTTGTTTATGTTTTGAGCAATACTTAAGGCCGCAGGGGATCTCAAAACTTGTATTTCCGGTGAAAACACCAGATCTTAAATTTGACACGATTACAATATTTCTTCTAACAGCGATTAAAGAAAGTAAAAAAAAATGTGGTGTGAAACACTCTCACGGCTTTCTCTTACTTCTGTTACAGTAAGAGAAAATAACAAATTTTTAGTTTCTCTTACTTCTAGTAACAGGAAGTATTGTAATCGGGTTAACTTTTCGGTATGGAGTATTCACCGGAAATATCCGTTTTGAGGTCCCCTGAGTCTAAAAAAGTGGTTTTTAGAAAATGGTCTGTGTGTGTGTGTGTGAACAGCATAGCTCAAAAACAAAAGCCGTAGAAAGTTGAAACTTGATATTCCGTATAGGTATCACGATGGGATCTAACAGTTCGTTGTCTGTCAAAATTCCTCAACCGGAAGTACCACTTTATAGGTTTTTTTTTTTTTTTTTTTTTTTGTTTTACTTTTTTTGTGATTTTCTTAAAAATGGCTTCAACGGTTTTCTTCAAACTTGATATATCAACTTCACATCCAAAGAACTACCACAACTTTTATTTGAACATTTCTCCCGGAAAATCATTCAAGGTACTTTTGAGGAGGGGTAGAATTACGGCTTCCTCTAAAATGCTATTTCAGTTTATTAGACAGTTCTGTCATCTAAATAATGTTAATTAGAATTACAAATTTTGGTGAAATATTCTGATTTGGAAAAAATCGATGGCAGGAAGTGCGTTTACTTTACCACTTTACTAAATGATTTTTTTCATTTTTTTCGTGATATTTGCTCAAAATGGCTCCGACGATTTTCTTGAAACTTCTCATATAAACTACACATACAAAGATATACAACTTTTATACAAAACATTTCTCTGGGAAAATTCATTTAAGGGCACTTTCAGGAGAGGGGTGGGGTTATGTTTTCCTCTGAAGTGCTATTATAGTTGATTATACAATTCTATCATTTAAACAAAATTAATTAGAAATAAATAGATCGCCAAAATTCTGAGTTTCAAGGAAATTAGTAAACTGGATGTGCGCTTTTACTGAACAGTTTTTTCAGATTTCGACGAATTTCATTGAATTTCGTACACTTAACTATAAAATTTGGAATCCAGTGATGCTGGAGGATAAGTACAAACCTAAGAATTTTGGCAGATGTAGAAGTGATTACATGTTGTTTGGCCAGTAGAACGTGCCAAAAACATTGAACCAACTATATATATGACATTTGAAATTTAATGCCCCAAATTCTCCGTGCAGTTAACGTATCAAGTTTTTAAAGAAAATCGGTTATAACAGTTTTTTCGAGAATACCCCCCCCCCAAACTCAAAAACCTATTCTCTGTAAAATCGCACTTCCGGCAAAACTGATTTACTTCAAATTTGGAATTCTATCAATGTTTTTGAATATGTAGGTGATAAAACTAAATATTATACTTAAGTGGTACTTTAGAGGAAAGCATAACGCTAGTGTTCCACCCAGAACACACACACACAAACAAACAAACAATTTTCCAGGGAAAATATTTCAAATAAACCTGACAGGTAGAAAGTATTAAAGAAAGTCAAGAAAAATAGAGATGCGCGGGAAAATGCATTGAGATGTATAATCAAAAAAAGGACATTTCTGGTTTAACCATTTCTGATGTAAAAAACAAAATTAAGACAATCAGAACTATGTACAAAAAGGAACATTCATTGGTGTGCAAATCCAAAAAAGTGGAATGGAAACGGTGGAATTATATGTGCCCAAACTGTTTTGGTATAAAACAGCAGATACATATCTGAGTGGTGTTACAAATACAAGAGATAAGTCACCAAATTTAGTAAGTACACTCTTTATTTTTTTAAAGTAACTTTACATTAATAGTGATTTGTCATCATGTATCATATCCAGTTGTCATGGCACAGCACCTTCTCCCGAAAAATATTCTGCATATTCATCACGCACAGTAGACGCTGATCTGGTGTAGTTACGACTCCCTAAATTAACTTGCAAATTAACTAAACCATTCACTTTAGTATTCTGTGTTCTCCAAGAACCTGGTATAGTGCGCCGCGTATTAAGATCTTCAGGTGTATATCCTTCACTCGAACTCATTTTTAACCAGTTATGTAATGCTAATGCCGCTTTGACAATGCTGTCCACTGAGGTAATTCCAACTGCTATAGGTCGTTCGAAAACTCTGACTCTAGAAGTCAAAATTCCGAATGCATTTTCAACTACCGACGAGCTCTTGACAAGCTGTAGTTGAAGATCTTTTGTTTTTTTGATAAATTAGTGCTTCTTCCGTAAGGTTTTAAAATGTTTGTTCGTAAGGGAAAAGCATCATCAGCTACTATTACTCCATGTTTTGGAAAATGAAATCTATTATTGAAATCTTCCAATGCTGCATTCAACGATGACTTTCCAAAAACGGCAGCATCATTTGCCCGTCCATTTGTACCTACGTCAAAATAGCGGTAAAAATAGTTTGCATCCACTAATGCCATCAATATTATGTGAAACAAGAATTAGTTGGCTTCTCGACCAATTCAAGGTAAAAAACAAAAACCAAAAAAGTAATTTTTGTAATTGTTTTTTAATGATTTACAAGTTCGACGTTTCGACAAACTTTGTTTGCCTTCTTCAGGAACAATACAAAAATAAAGAGAAAAAATTATAACATAAAACACATACAAAAACAAAATACATGGGTGCGGTTACAGTTACAATACAGTCTTACAGTACATTACAGACTTAGCAGTCCTACTGCAATCGCACCCATGTATTTTGTTTTTTGTATGTGTTTTATGTTATAATTTTTTCTCTTTATTTTTGTATTGTTCCTGAAGAAGGCAAACAAAGTTTGTCGAAACGTCGAACATGTAAATTATTAAAAAACAATTACAAAAATTACTTTTTTGATTTTTGTTTTTTACCTTGAATTGGTCGAGAAGCCAACTGATTCTTGTTTTCATATAACAACTAACGGCCAACAAAGAAAATCTTCTGATCATCAATATAATGCTATGAACCTTTGTAATTAAAATACTCTGGTCCGCTATGAGGGGCATTTCGTATAACGATATGCTTTCCGTCTATAGCGCCACAACAATTGGGAAAATTCCATCGTAAGTTGTATTCGTTTTGAATTGCCTTCCATTCTTCTTCAGTTGTGGAACCTGTAACAAAAACAAGTAATGTACATTGTAAAAATTTGATACGTTTACTGAGACTGTTTCATTATGAGTTGCAATCGTTTTTGTCTTAATACACTTTCAATTTGTTCCTGGCAGATGATAGCATCGTAAAGAGGCATCTGCTTTAGCTGGACAGCAGCATATTTAGCAAATATATCAAATTCGTTTTCAGTCTCATTTTTATTATTACTTTGCACTACTTTATCTAGTTTAATCAATCGCTGCTCAAAGTTTGTAAACTAAATTTGCTCTGTGGCAACTCTATGTGTTTATCCATTTTTACCAAAAACGATCCTAGGCTGATGGGCAAACGCCCTAAACCGTGTCCGGTGACCACAAAGGAAGCCAAGCTACCACGTAAATGTCCTCTGAAAAAAAGTAATAACATGTAACATTTAAGCCTTTGACTCCTATCTTTCGCGCTTCTTTTTAATAGTTTTGGTGTGTCCAAATTTAATGAACCTTTCGTCGAAAAACTGTTCAGTAAAAGCGCACTTCCGGTTTACTGATTTTCTTGAAACTCCGAATTTTGTCCATCTATTTATTTCTAATTAATTTTGTTTGGATGGTAGAATTGTATAATCAACTATGATAGCACTTTAGAGAAAAACATAACCCCAACCCCCCCCTAAAAGTGCCCTTTAATGAATTTTCCCAGAGAAATGTTTTAAATAAAAGTTGTAGATCTTTGTATTTTTAGTTTATATATGTTGTTTCAAGAAAATCGACGGAACCATTTTTGATAAAAACGCAAAAAAGTAAAAAAAATGCAACCAGTATTTCCGGTTGAGGAATTTTGACAGATAACGTAATGTCAGGTCCCATGGTGATACCTAAACGGAATATCAAGTTTCAACTTTCCTATGCCATTTGGTCTACGCGTATGTACATACACACGCACACACACACAGACCATTTGCTAAAAACCACTTTTTTGGATTCAGGGGACCTCAAAACGGATATTTCCGGTGAAAACTCGATATCGAATATTTGACACAATTACAATACTCCACTTACTTGGAGTGAGAGAAAGTAAAAATGATTTTTAGTTTTTATCTCTTACCTGGCTGAGGCGAAACAATGGATTTATTACCCTTTTTGGCCATTCTTTATAAAACTCAGTACCGTTAAACTCCTGACTTTAGTAGTGTTCAAAAGGCACAGCAAAATATTTTCACAAATACCAGGTACTTGCTGGAAATACATCAACCATTTTTCAACTATGAGAATAGATAAATTCTTGTATTGTTTGAAACACTCACACAATGTTCTTTTACTCCTCTTAATAGAGTTACCTATATATTACAGAGTGATTGCAGGTTTAATAAACTATTTTTACAGAGAAATGTTTCAGATTAAAGTGATAGGTATTTATGTGTGTACACAGTGTTCGAAGAAGTTTATAGAAAATCGTTAGTTTATCAAATTTAAACAAAACCAGGTCGTTGATTTTATGGAGAAAAACGCAAATAAAGAACTGTTCAGTAAAAACTCCCCTTGCCATCAACCGATTTTCTTCAACACGGAATTTTGGCATTATATTTCATTCTAATTAATATTATTAACAGATAGAATTATATATTAAACTAAAATAGCACTTTAGAGAAAAACATAACCCCGCTCCCACCCCTAAAAGTGCCCTTAAATGAATTTTCCCAGAGAAATGTTTCAAATAAAAGTTGTAGATCTTTGTATATTTAGTTAATAGACCAGCTCAAGAAAATTTTTGGAGCCATTTTTAAGAAAACGCAAAAAAGTAAAAAAAATGTATTCAATAAAGCGGTACTTCCGGTTGAGGAATTTTGACAGACAACTTACTGTCAGGTCCCATGGTGATACCTAAACGGATATATCAAGTTGGAATTTACTGCCATTTTTCGTTTTTTGAGCTATCCTAACTCACACACATAGACCATTTTTTTGAACTCAGAGGACCTCAATACATGTATTTCCGGTAAAAAAAAATCTAATGTGAAACACTCACACAACTTTTTTTCACTCCAGTTTTCAAAGTTGAAATTCAAAAATTTTATAATTAGTGTACATTTAATGAAATTCGTCGGAGTTAGTCGAAATTCGTCGAAAACTGAAAAACTGTTCAGTAAAAGCACACTTCCGGTTTATTAATTTTCTTGAAAATCGGGAATTTTGGCCATCTATTTACTTCTAATTAATTTTGTTTGGATGGTAGAATTGTATAATCAACTAAGATAGCACTTTAGTGAAAAACATAACTCCTCCCCTCCCCCAAAAGTCCCCTGAAATGACATTATTAGGAGAAATGTTTCAAATAAAAGTTGTAGGTTTTTATATGTACAGTAAACATTACTACTTTAAAGAAAATCGTTGGAGCCGTTTCCGAGAAAATACTAGCAAACTGAAAAACACATTTCAGTAAAAACGCACTTCCGTTCATCGGATTTTTTCAAACTCGGAATTTCTACAACATATTTAACTCTAATTAATATTATTTAGATACTAGAATTGTATAATCAACTGAAATAGCACTTTAGCGGAAAACCAAACTCCACCCTTTCGCTAAAAGTGCCCTTAAATGAATTTTTTCGGAGAAATGTTTCAAATAAAAGTTGTAGCCCTTTGTAAGCCAGTTTGAAGAAAATCGGGAACCATTTTTTGAAAAAAGTAAAAAAACCAACTAGTAAAGTGGTACTTCCGGTTGAGGAATTTGGACAGACAGCTTACTATCAGATCCTATGGTGATACCTAAACGAAATATCAAGTTTGAACTTTCTACGATTTTCGTTTTTGAGCTATGCCGTTCACAGGCATAGATACACACAGACCATTTTCTAAAAATCTTTTTTTTTTTGGACTCAGAGGATCTCAAAACGTGATTTCCGGTGAAAAACTTGATATCGAAAATTTGACACGATTACAATATTTTGAGAATGCTATTAACACAATGATATATGATGATAAATTTTCTTTAAAATTAAAATTTTACTCATTTATGTTGACTTAAATATAGGAGGTGAGGTCGGGCCGGATGTTGGTGTAGTGGTTATGAGCATGGACTTGTAATTGGGAGGTCCCCAGTTCGAGTCCCGCGTATAAACTGCTAAATTTTATTTTCGTTTCAAAAATGTGTTTAGTAAAGTAGGTGCTTCCGTCCCCGTCCCTGACACCTAATTTGGTAGTTGGACCTTAAACCCGCCTGAAAAAATAGACATTATTTTACTAGAGTTTAAAGGGGAACACAAGTATCTACCCAGGCAGATTAGTAGAGTGATTTACATTGTGGTCCAACAGAGAGCGCAATAACATTGATTTCAACCCCTTATAACATTTGAAATTTTATACCACTAATTCCCGCAAGATTACCTAAAATCTACGGAAATATGGAAAAATGTTTCAAATAAAAGTGATAGGTATTTATGTGTGTAGATAGTATATGAAGTTTAAAGAAAAAATCTTGGGAGCCATTTTTTAAAATTACAAAAAAAAATCCCCAAAATCTCTTTGTAAAGTTGCAAACTTCCTGTTGTTGCTGATTTTTACCAAAACCTACAGAGCGGCGGGATTGGTGGGTATCTTAACAGTATATAATAGTTACACACGCACTACAATCCATTCTTACTTTTTCTTTCCCCTAGTAAGCGGAAGTATTGCGAGCGCGTCAGTTTTTCGAAATTGAGTTTTCACCGGAAATACATGTTTTGGGGTCCCCGGAATACGAAAATATCTTCTTAAAGAAGAAGTGTGTGTGTGTGTTAACAGGATATTTCAAAAACGAAAAGTCGCAGGAAGCTCAAACTTGGTATTCCATTTAGGCACTCGTACCGCGTCAAACACAAAGTCTTCGGGCAAAATTCATCAACTGTTTTTTTTTTCAGTTTTTAATGATTTTCTCGAAAACGACTGCAACGATTTTCTTTAAGCTTCATATACCACCTACAAACATAAATACCTATCACTTTTATTTGAAACTTTTTCCCGGGAAAATTGTTGTTTTGGGGCTTAGGGGGGAAATAGTAGCGTTATGCTTTCCTCTAAAGTACCATTTCAGTATAATATACACTTTTCGTCAACTAAATAATATTAATACACTTTAAAAGCATTCCTGGAATTCCAAATTTGAAGAAAATCGGTTTACCAGAAGTGCAACATTATAGGAATAAGGTTTTTGAGTTTTTTGGAATATTTTGCGAAAACGACTTTAACGATTTCCTTTAAACTTGGTATACTTAACTGCACAGATAAAAACGTATTACTTTTTTTGGTAAAATAAAAATAAAAAAAAATTTTGGCTAGTTGTGTGGAATTTGTGGCGTTAATTTCAAATGTAATATGTAGTTGGTTCAGTGTTTCTAGAGCGCTCTACTGGGCAATAATATAATCATCACGTGTTTTCCTACCAAGACTTAGTGGATTTCGTATAATGTCATTTTATATATGATTGTATCCAGAATTTTACTTTCTCTTACTTCCGGAGTGAGAGGAAGTATTATAATCGTGTCAAATTTTCGATATCGAGTTTTCACCGGAAATACATATTTTGAGATCCCCTGAGTCAGAAAAAAGTGGTTTTTAAGAAATTGATGTGCGTGTTTATGTATATACTTGTAGTTTTCCCGACCTGAGCTAGACTCACCTTTTACTATTGAAGAGCTACATTATGTAATTAATAATGCTAAGAACAACAAAGCTCCGGGACCAGACCTAATCGTTAACGAATTTTTTAAATATTCTCCCTCGAGTTTTCAGAACAAACTACTGAATTGTTTTAATTACTTATATGACTTAGGTGAGGTTCCGTCTTCTTTTGAACATTCACTTATCTTTCCTCTATTTAAACGCGGAGATGTAAATAATACTTCCAATTATCGAGGAATTTCTTGCCTAAATTCAATAGCAGACATTTTTACTGGTCTCCTTTTATTGCGGTTGGAATCCCGTATTACACAAAATTCTCTTTTGAGTGAAAATCAAACCGGTTTTCGGCGTGGCTATTCCGTAAACGATAATCTGTTTACTTTACTCAACTTAATAAATATTAAATTTCAGCAAAGGGGAAAAAAATTGTATTGCTTATTCGTTGACTTTAAAGCGGCCTTCGATGTTATGAATCGCAAGATGCTAATGCTTAAACTGTTCAACATCGGCGTTTCGTCCAACTTGGTTAACGTTCTAAAAAAAATCTGTATTCTAATTCACGATCAGCAGTGCGAGGGAAAGACGGAATTTCTGAATTTTTCCTGTGGATTCTGAATTGAGGCAAGGTTGTTTCCTGAGCCCGCTCCTCTTCTCTTTATTCATCAATGATCTTCCTTCTACACTTGAGGGTGGTGTTTCTATTGGTAAATTGAAGATCAGCTCCCTACTATATGCTGACGACTTAGTGATTGCCTCGGATAGTCCTGTCGGCTTGCAGAGGAACATTCTTGTGAAATATAGAGGACAATCTTGCACAAGGATTAACATTCTTGTGAAATATTGTCAGCAATGGAATTTAAATGTTAATTTAGAGAAGACAAAAGTGGTGGTTTTTAGAAAAGAGGGTAGACTGAGCTCTGTTGAAAAATGGAAATTTAATGGTGCCCCAAACGAAATAACTAATACTTACAAGTATCTCGGTATAACGTTGTCATCCCGTCTCTCCTATAAGCACTACTTTAAAGATAGAGTTTCTGTAGCAAAATTGGGCTTAAACAGAGTGTGGAATCACTTTCTTTCACTAAATGATGTCCCTCTAAAGGCCAAATATCGTGTATACAATAGTGTATTACGTTCCATAATCTGTTACGCTGCTCAAGTCTGGGGCTACCAACGCTTTGAGATTTTAGAGCAATTTCAGAGGTATTTCTTCAAAAAGTTGTTTGCACTGCCTTCTAGTGCTCCTTCTTACATTTTGCATATTGAAACTGGGTTAGATCTGTTTTACATTTATACTTTGCGCCTCCATTTTAAATTTTGTTTAAAGATCTTGTCTGTCATCGACAATCGCTTTTCCAAAATTGTAGCCTGTGAAATTGTAAGAAAAAATATACTTTGGCTCATAGAATGTTCTAACTTAGCCCTAAAGTACTTCTTGACTTCTGATTTTTCCCTCGATAATCTGTCGGGTTGGGAATCTCAATATCGGCGCTTTTGCAAACAATAAAACGGGCTACTTTGGAGGAGTCTGTGAATCGCGCCATGAGCTCTGAGCGTTTTGTTTTGTACAGGACTTTGTTAGATACGAGTGGCAAGCTCAGTATATTTTATGTTGACTCTGATACCAAACTGAAGCTTTCAGATCTAAAGTGGCTTTTCAAACTGAGAAGTGAATTAATTTATATAAACTATGTACCATGGGTTGATAGACTGGAATACAAGGAAAAATGTGCAATTTAAATGCAAGGGAGGATCTGTATCATTTTCTGTGTGAGTGCCCTATCTTATCCGAATTTCGTCTGAGATACTTGGGTGCGAAATTTGTTTCCGCTCAATTTATAATAGATTCTTTGCGAAATGCGGATAGTTGCACCAATTTGTTTAAGTATGCCAGACAAGCCTGGCATTTATAGATTTAGCCTCATTAAAGAATTTAATTTGTGATTAATAATTTACTCTCTTTTATTTTAGCATTACTTTTATTCCTTGTTTGTGTCTATTTTTATTTGTATTTTTTATTGCTAGTATACTTTTTGTTTATTATGAACTCAATACCAAACTCGGGCAGACGGCGTTAGCCATGCCTTCTGTACTTTGTAAAGTTTGTTTATGTACATTTCGCAAATAAAGTACAATTATTATTATTATTATGTATGTATGTGAACAGCATAGCTAAAAAACGAAAAATCGCAGTAAATTCAATCTTGATATTCCGTTTGGAACTACCAACGATTTTCTTTAAACTAATATGTGAACTACACTTATAAAGAACTACAACTTTTATTTGAAACATTTCTTTGGGTAAAGTCATTTAACGGGGGCTTTTGGGTGACGGGTAGGGTTGTGTTTTCCTCTGAAGTGCTATCATAGTTGATTTATACAATTCTACCATCTAAACAAAATTGATTAGAAATAAATAGATTGCCAAAATTCACGAGTTTCAAGAAAATTAGTAAACCGCAAGTGTTTTTTTTTGTTTAACAGTTGTTTTCAGTTTTCGACGAACTCCGACGAATTTCATTGAATTTAGTATAATATTTGTCTTTACATTGAAACTGTTCGGAAATGATTTCTGTAAAATCCATTTTAATAGTTTTGCATATAGTTTTAATGTTGACCATTTGGGCCCGTTATGTAATTATGGTAACGATAGTGGGTGCCATTTTCTTTTGTCATGGCCCCATGCTGAGTTTGTTTAGACGTCATCTTTTCTAATTAGGTAGTGAATACCCTTCTGGTTTAGTTTCTTCTTAAAACACTTAATTAATTGATATTTATGGATTTTACCACTACATAATATTATTACACATTAGAAGCATTGATAGAATTCCAAATTTGAAGAAAATCGGTTAACCGGAAGTGCGGTGATTTTTCTTTAAACTTTGGATAGAAACTAATCATTTTTAATTTGAAAATTTTTGTCTGAAAAAAACTTGTTTTTAGGTAATTCTGAGCAATCTGTTTTCACGTTAAAATTAAAATATGTTTGTTCATTATTTTCTGGCTGCCTGGTTGGTACGTTTGGCAGTTGTCTCTCCACCACTTCTATTTATGCTGTCTATCACATGTGAGCAAAATTTCAAAAATTAAAGGAAAGTGATTATTTTGTCTATAAATGTATTAAGAGCAGTAAGAGATAGTCGTGTGAGTGTTTCACACCAGATTTTTTGGTCGGGAGGGTATGGCTGGTATGTGTGACGTCAGACTCTTGAGGGGGACTCTGATTTTCTGTTGGCAAGGTAAACTATGTAAGATCTGTTACATGAGAGTCCTGTGTGTTTTGGAGGTAGGTATCCCTTACTGGCCAACAGGATCACGTTATGCACCCGAAATCTCCTCACTTAGCAGTTTTAACATATATATATATATATATGCACACACACATACAACAAAACGTCTTGGTGCACTCTTAGGAAGATAGAGGGTTTACGGGTCGATATTGGGGTGAGGGGGGTTTAAAGATAACACTTAGCCATTCTGGGGATACACACACACACACACACACACACACACACACACACATATTTTTGTGACGGGGGCGCTGCCCCGTCCGCACCCCCTGGGGTGCTGTAGGTTTTCACTCTGGTGTATGTGTGCGCGTGTGCTAGCTATGTGGTGTTTGTATGTATGTGTCAGAATGGTAAGGTGGGGTATTATACCAGATTTTAACATGGTGGGGAGTTTGCCCCATACAGCTGGTCTCGTGTTATCGATTGTTTTGGTGACGTCACATACACACAGCACCACTGCCTGGTTTTAACCCCCTCCATTAGAGGAAACTCTAGCAAGCTGACACGGGAGGGGGGAATTACACTCCCCTCTACCGCGCTCCATCTACCTCACACTCTATCTCTCTCTGTTCTACACTTTACTAAAATATTCTTGGCCTGTATATTTGTGCCCTCGGCAGCTAACCCCCACTTCTAGTAATATCCTGCCAGTCCTTCGAAGTGAGTGTGTACAGAACGGTGGTCTGCTGCCGGTATAGCCCTTCGTAATCTCTACAAAAATAAATAAATAAGAGGTTACAAGAATACATTTATATATATATTTTTTTTTACAAAATTTAGTTTTTTGGATAAAATACTAAAGAAAAGTCTATTTTTTTATAATCTTTAATTTATCTACGTATAAAGAAGTTCTACGCCAAAAAAAAGAAGGAAAATCAAAAATTAAGGAAAACCAAGATATTTACTTCAGCAGTAAAACACACAAACAGGAGAAAAAGCAGCTCAAATTGGTAAAAAATTTTATTTTATTTCAAAAAGAAGGGCAACACTGATTTCAAATTTAGTAACCAGAGAAGAAAAACTGACAAAGCCTTCAATTTAAATCAAGAAGCATCATTTTTTTTTTATTTATTTTACAACAAAGTGAGTGGCTTTAATACAAAAATTTATTATTAATTAAAACAGTTTTTAACAAATTCTGAAGCTTTTTATTTAATGTGTGTGAAATAAATATATGAAGTGAATTTAATATAAAAAATAAAATTTTTTGTTGCAAGACTTCAAAATAATAATAGGAAAAATATAATAGCTTTCTTACAAACTTTTTGTTTTTTGTTTTGGTGGAAAATATTGTCCAAAACAAAGTGTAATACGGGATTATTATAGTGTGAGTTTATAGTTTTTGTGGGTTTTTTTAAATAAGTTTATATTAGTTGGGTTTTTTAAAAGAATTATTAGTTTTAATAAAATGTTCCGAGCATACGGTACAGCACCAGTTGAAGTCCCAGACATCTACCCTTGGAATCCTTTTAATAAAGGTAGCATCTTTATTAATTTTTATTTAACCAGTAAAAAAAAATAAAGTTATTTACAAATTTAAATTAAAAAAAAAAAGGCCCCAAGTACAGTGCACCATACCAATTTGTCCAGGTTTTGGTTTAATCAAACTAATTTTCTTTGGATTTTCATTTAGGAAATAAACATCAATTTCCCATTTTCCTTTTTATAAATTTCAGTAATTTTTTTATTTAAAAAAAAAAAGGAAAAAAAACCTGGCAGGTTTTATTGCCAAGTTATGCAATTTTTATCCCTTTTTTTTATTTTTTATTTTTGACCACGTCATCCTTTAAATTTTTGAGTTGCACCCAAGGTGTATTATATTTCCCCCCTCAAAAAAACCTCACTACTTAGACTTTGGAAAATTATCATTATTTTTAATTGTTTTCTTACATCGAAGATAAGGATTTCCAATTTTACTTCCTAAGTAAAGGCATAATTTATGGGGTTCTAATTATAATTTTTTTCGTTTTTAATTTAATTAAAATTCTATATATATTTATTTTTTAAATTTCTTGGTGTCAATTTATGTGTGTGTGGGGGGGCCCCCCCTCCCAGTTTAAGGGAATTCTTTAATTTTAGACCTGAGCAATATGGGCGCAGTGCGGTGTGCGGACGTGCAAGTGTTACTGCGCAAGCGCATTACCTTATTAAATAACCTTTTTTGAAAATTGTGTGCTATTAAAATTTAAAACGTTTATTAAAACTCTGGCTTTTTTTTCTTTTTTTAAGTAAATAAAATAAAACAAAAACAAGATTAACTTATATTATTTAAATATAATTAAAAGGTTTGTTGAAATGTATTTAAACTTCATTTAATAAAACCCACCCTATTAATTGACGCATGCGTATTGTGGGCCAACAAATATAGCTAAAAATGAACTAAAGAGGTATACCAATAATAAATTCTATTATATCCATCAATTAATATTAAAAATAAAATTAATTGCAAAATAATATGTATTAAGGCCATTTAATAAATTCCAAATTTCTGCTAGTAGTTTATTTAACACAATTACACAAAATAATTCCGGGGACACATATTGTTCAATTTTATTTCTTTTTAAAATCACACTTCGAACCCATGCTTTCCCCGAACCCACACCCGAACTTTTCACAAAACAATGCTTCAATGCTTAAAAATTTTCATTAAAATCATAATAACTTAGATTTGAAGTTGCCCCATTTTTTAAAACTACGTAGTGGAAAAACGTTTTTGCATTATAATGCAGTAGAAACCCAAAAACAAAAACATTTTGCGTAGGCCCATTTTTTTTATCCTGAAACTTCTCTGTGTTTTGAAACTTTCTTGGTGATATCATTTGTTCTTTATTTAATTTTTTTTTTTTTTTTGAGAGGGGGCTAGTTAGGAACCAAGGGTTTTTTTTTTTAAATTTTATTTTACAGGGATTTTGGAAATTTCCAATAAATGCTCTGTTTTCTTCTTTATTCTTTTGTTTTTAAAAAACTGATTCGAATTAAAATACCGGTCTGCCCCCCCCCCGTTTCTACCAAAGATCCTACGTCAGAATTAAGGGGTCGCGCGTGCGTTAGCGTTGGAGTCAATATGCGGCATTTAAAAACTTTAGTACACAGTACAAATATTGTAACTACGTAATTTACTGATAACAATTAATAATAAACTTTTACAATAGATTAACGCTGAGTGGCAAACATTTTAATTTATTATTTTTAATTTATCTTCATTACTATAAATGGAAATATTTTTGCTATAGTGCCAATATTTTTCCCCAAAAATTTTCGAATTCGTTGAAATTTTGTTAATTTGGCTAGCTTTGTGTTAAAAAAGCAACAAAGCTTGTGTAACAAAGTGTTACATAAAATTGATACTTTTCTATCGATACAGTAAGAAAATCGTTAGACACTCAAAAATAAACTAAATCTCACATCAGGTTAACTGATTTTCTTCAAGTTTGGAATTTTATCAATGCTTTTAATATTTTTATTAGTATTAAGTAGGTGATAGAATCATTATATTATACTGAAATGTTACTTTAGAGGGAAGCATGATATTATGCTACTGTTTCCCCTAGAAACACCGTAGCTCAATAACAAAAACATTGCAGGAATTCAAGGAATCCTACAGAAACTTACTTGACGAAATTTCTCAACCGGAATTACCATTTTACTGAATGCGATTTCCTCGAAAATGGCTCCAAACGATTTTCTTAAAACTAGGAATATCAATTACATATACTAAGAGTTATAACTTTTAATTGAAACATTTGTCTGGGAAAATTCATTTAAGGGAACATTTTAGGGAAGAGAGGTGGGGTTAGTTTTAATTTAAAGTGCTTATTCAGTTTATTACATAATTCTGTCATCTAAATATGTTGCTACGAACCTAGTTGGAAGAAAATCAATTCGACTGAAAGTGCGTTTTTACCGAAGTTATTTCAGTTTTATACGATTTTTATCCTTAAAAACACCGACGAACTTCATTAAATTTGTTGCACTAACTATGAATACAGAGACCTACCACTTTTATTGGGAACTTTTTTCCGATAAAGTTCATTTAAAGAAGTTTTTGGAGGAGGAGGAGTGTAATTTATCTTCAGAGCTCTTTATTAAAAGACATTTGCCTAAATTTACCCGAAGGGCTAATTGTGGGTCTACTAACACGGCATTGTAGGCTGAACAGACACATGCACCATCTACAACTTGCAGATAGTACGGTATGCCGATTCTGCAAGGCAGAGGAAGAAAGCCCGGGGCACATCCTCTGTGAATGCGCCAGCCTGGCGAGTACAAGGTTTCTTCAATTGGGGACAGGCAATCCCGAAGCTATGAGATTCATGACGGAGCCGCTCTCAGCTTTGCTGGGACTGATTAGGAGGGCAAAGCTGGGGGTTGTGCTATAATTTAAGGGGATCACAATAGACCCGTTTGTAGGTCACAGTGGAACGAGGCTCGCCCCCCCCCCCCCTAATCTAATCTACTCCTAAGTAAGAGCGGTTCGTTTCCAGATTTTTCGAAACCGGAAATACATGTTTTGTTTTGAGGTTCTCTGAATACGAATCGTGTGTGTTAGTTAACAGAATATCTCAAAAACGAAAAATTACAGGAAGCTCAAACTAGATACCACCACCGGCCTCAGATACGAAGATTTAAAAAAAAAAATACATCAACCGGAAGTGTAAGACTTTACTTAAAAACTTCATATACTAAATATATACACATTTTATTTTGAAAAACATTTTTTCGGGAAAAATAATTTTTTGGGGGCTCTGGGGGGGGGCAGTCGTGTTATGCATTCCTCTAAAGTACCAATCAGTATATATGTGGTTTATAATCTATAAATATTAATACACATTAGAGGCATTGATAGAATTCCAAATTTGAAGAAAATCGGTTAACCGGAAGTTTTATAGATTTTATCACAGAGCGCTCCACTACATGAGGTCGCTTAGGTATACAAGTCAAAATCCCCACTATCATTTTTATAGCCAGCTCAACTAAATATAATAACGTTGCAATTTTTTTAAAAAAAATTCTTGATTAAATTGTATTAATTTGTGTAAGAGAAAGTCGTGTGAGTGTTTCAAGCCAGTTTGCGGGGAAGGGGCATCAGATACAAATGCTTTAGGAAGCAAGGTTGCCCTGAATTATGCTTGAACAGCTGATATACGTTATTGCTTTATCAGGCGGTGTTGGTAGTTTTGCAGATCTAGTCTAATTTCCTACCGCTCCCTCATCTGCTCTATGTATATTACAGCACGCACCCCTCTGTGTCCACACAATGTGTCCCGACCTTGGACAGCCTCTCAAATAATTTCGAATTAAAAGAAACAAAAATGCAATATTAGCAGTTTTTTTTAAAAGGTCTATGAACTATCTAATACAACTTGGTCGTAAAACTGTGTGACCCCCAAATCCTTTCTTACTGCTGATAGGGGAAGTCTTACAGTCTTCTTCCGTTTTTTTGTGAAAAAATAGAGTTTTTATCGGAAATGCAAGTTTCTGCAATTAATTGACAAATTATATTCACAAAATTGCAATAACACTTGCATATTAACGTCTCAGATTCCTAGAACCTCCTAAAGTCCATTTTTTTCAGCATTTCTAGTTCACCGATTTTCTTCAAATTGGAAAATCTATCAATGCTTCTAATGTGTACTAATATTACATAGGTGGTAAAACCATACTGGAGTGGTACTTTAAAGCAATGATCTACAAACTTCTTTGATCACGCACCCCTAACACGAAAATAATTATAAGTTGTGGCCCTGTGTGTGTGTGTATGTGTGTATGTATGTAGTCAAAAATCAAGTTGTGGTAGGTTACGCAGAACTGGAAAGCATCAAAGATTTTTTCCCTAACAGCCTGCTTCTTTTTGTGATTCATCGACCAGTTTCAGGGCGTTCGCCCATCATCAGGATGTTTTTGTCAGAACAGTGTGGATAACTTAGACTTGCACACAGCAAATTTAGTTGGTACACTCTGTGCTTGCTTGCGCAAATCTTGCGCTGCACTTGCTCTGTGCACATCTATGTTATCACACTGCTTGACAAAAAGCATCACAAAAGCAGGGGCTATCACGGAAGATATCTCTGCTGCCCCCCAGCTCTACGGAATCAACCACAACAATGTGGTTGTACCTCTCAATCTATTCCTGTATTTATTTTTAATTGTTGTTGCCATTTGCAGAAAACAGCTAAATCACACAGATATGCAGTAACTAAATAGTTAAGATTGCATTCATTGCTGTGCTTATTAAATATGAATTTCAGTTTTCAATTCTATCCACCAATTTATGAAGAGATTTTCCATTAAATTCGGATTTGTAATGTCGCAGAATGGGTGAATAGCCGAAGTCATGGTGACTGGGGCGACGGGATATCTGTTATTACATTTTCAAAAATCTATTGTTTTTGTGTTCTCGAATACATATACGGACAAGGAATTGGAAGGAATGTCCCGGATTCGAAACCGAGCATGCTGTCCTTAGATACTCTCTTCCTAGGAGCCCCTAGAGCTCATTGTCCGGTGATGGGCAGTGTTGTGTCTGTAGCTAGAGAAAACTACTCAGAGGCCGGCAGTGCATTTGTGAAGGCTCGGGTGGCACAGTAGATCTTTGAGATCGTACTATAACAATCTTAATCTAATCTACGTGTCAGAAAAATTTGCAACATTTCCTATCGCCCGCATTTTGAATTTTGTCTTTGTATGATCGTCAAGTAAATCGTAAGCCTACTTTTTCGGGTGACTAAGTGTAAAGATTTGACAGTCGGTGGACAGAGGACACACCTACAGTATTTTGAAAGGAAACTTGGCGTACCATGAAATATCACTTTGCGAACCCCACTTTAGAGACCCACTGCTTTAAAAGAAAGCATTAGACGCTATTATCCCCCCACAACCCCCCCAAATAATCAATTTTTCCTGGAAATTGTTTCAAATAAAAGTGATAGGTATTTATGTGGGTAGTAAAACTAAAAACAAAACTATTCAGTGAAGTCGCAGCTCTGGTTGATGGATTTTGCCCGAAATCTTCGTGTCTGAGATGCGTTGGTAGTATCTACACGGAATACCAAGTTTGACCAACCTGCGACTTTACGTTTTTGAGGTATTTTATTAATACACACAGACACACATACTTCCTCCTTTTTTACCCAGGAGTAAGCGAAAGTAAGGGTTACAAGAAGTGAACGTACAATGGCAGCGTTCATTCTCATCTCCAGTAAAGCTTGTAGCGGCAGTTTCATATTTGATCACAATGACATACCAACAAAACACAACTAAAATCATTTTTACTTTCTCTTACTTCTAGTAAGAAAGTGTATTGTAATCGTGTCAAATTATCGACATCGAGTTTTCATCGGAAATATACGTTTTGAGAGGTCCCTTGAGTCCAAAAAAAGAGTTTTTAAAAAATGATCTGTGTGTGTGTGTGTGTGTGTGTGTGTGAACAGCATAGCTCAAAAATGAAAAATCGTAGAACGTTGAAACTTGATATTCCCCTTTAGATATCACCACGGGATCTTGACAGTAAGTTATCTGTCAAAATTCCTCAACCGGAAGTACCAATTTACTGAATGATTTTTTTTTTTACTTTTTTGAGATTTTCTCTAAAAACGGCTCCAACGATTTTCTTTAAACTAAGTGTGCCAACTACACATATAAAGAGCTACAACTTTTATTTGAAAACATTTCTCCTGATAAAGTCATTTAAGGGGTCTTTTGGGGGGAGGGGTCATGTTTTCGTCTAAAGTGCTTTCAACTAAAATCATAATAGTTGATTATACAATTCTACCATCTAGATAAAATTAATTAGAAATAATTAGAGCGCCAAAATTCCCGAGTTTCAAGAAAATTAATAAACCGGAAATGCGTTTTTACTGAACAGTTTTTTTTTATATTTTTTTTGTATTTTTGCAATTTTCTCCGATAAAAACGACCGGGATGAATTTCATTAAATTTGATAGTGTACTAACTATAAAATTTCTCAAATCACAATTTTGAAATCTAGAGTAAGAGAAAGTTGTGTGTGTTTTTTACACCAGATTCTCGTAAACAGATTATATCATTGTTTAAACTTGAATGTTAATATAGATTTGTTAGATGTTATTGACGTTTCTCTTCTGGACTTCAATATAATCATTCAATTACATGCCTTGGATGTACATGAATTTGTTTACACATCTTAGTCCTGGGTACAATGGAATAATGTACACAGAGTATGTAATGAAGTTAATTGAATTTATATTTGGTTGCATTTCCTCGGACTATTCCACAGCAAGAGTTAGTTCCCCTGATTCTTGTTAACACGAGTACGTATTTGGGTATTTCCACTGCGTAGAGACCTGATTAATACGGTACTATCTCTATAAATAACCTGCCACAATAGCTCTAGATAATCCTAGATTAAAAAAAAAAAACCTTTCTCTTACTCTAATTAATACAATTAAATCAAGAAACGTGGCTGACCATTAAAACTTTGGTGGGGATTTTACTTGTATACCTGAGCGGCCTTATGTGGGGCGTTTTATGCACAAAACCATTAAGCTTGTGCAAATGTAAGCTGCTTAAATCAATTTTATTTTTTTTATTTTTTCAGAAAAATGTTTCAAATACAAGTGATACGTTTTCTATCTATGCAGCAAATATGTCAAGATTAAAGAAAATCGTTTGAAATCGTTTTGTAGAATCGCACATCCAACTAACGATGCTTCTAATGTTATGTAGGTGGTTACGCTAACTATGCCTCCAGAAACCCTCCCCCTTCCCGCCCCAAATCCATTTACCCAGAAAAATGGTTCAAATAAAAGTCATAGGTAAATTTATATATATAGACAGTATACGAAGTTTAAAGAAAATCGTTGGAACCATTCTCTAGAAAAATAACGAAAAACTGAAGAAAAAAAATACATTCAGTAAAGTCATACTTTCGGTTCGAAATATTCGTGTTTTAATTGATAAAAGTGATTTTTTTTTTTGCAAATGGTCTATGTGAGCAGCATAGCTCAAAAAAGTTCAGACTTGATATATACGTTTAAGTTATCACTGTGGGATCCGGACAGTAAGTTAGGTATCAAAATTTCTCAACCGGAAGTATCACTTTACTAATTCCCCTCCCTTTTTTTTTTTTGCGATTTTTTCGAAAATGGCTACAAAGATTTCCTATAAACTTCATATATCCGACTACACATATAGAAAGCTATAACTTTTATTTGAAACATTTCTTCGGGAAAGTTCAGTGAAGGTTGGCTTTTGTGGGTTTTGATGGGGTTATGTTTTCCTCTAAAATGCTATTTTTGTTTATTATAAGATTCCTTCATTAAAATAATAATAATTTAAAAAATTAAATATGTTGCCAAAAATTCTGAGTTTGGAAAAAAAAACTCGTATGGGCCGGAAGTGCGTATTTACTGAACAGTTTTTTTCTCAGTTTCGTACGAATTTCTCCATAAAAACACCCGACTAGTTTCATTAAATTAATGATACTAACTATAATTACGAGGGAAGGAATTAGCTCAGTGGTAGCGCGCTGGACTAGCAATGCGGCGGCGGTCCCGGATTCGAGTCCAGCTGCTTCCCTTAGATTTTTTCTTCCTGGGAGCCTCTTACAGCTCACTGTTCGGAGGCCGGCAGTGCACTGAGATGGCTCCGAACTTTGGGGTAGCTATATGGCCTTAAAAGGGCTTTGGATAGTAGCTTAGGGCTTGGTTCCTCCCCACAAGACAATAAAAATTTTAAAAAAAACTATAATTACAAGCGATTTATCACTTTTATTTAAGAATTTTCTCCGAAAAAAGTTCATTTAAGGGGAATTTTGGGTGGGTGGGGGAGTTAAGGTTGCGTCAGAAAAGTGGTTTAGATGCTCCCATAATCAATGTTGTCTTCAATAGACAAGTTGAAGAAAATTTGCCATTCATAACTGTGCAAATTGCAGTAAGAGAAAGTCGTGTGAGTGTTTCACACCAGATTTTTTGAGGATTGAGGATTGCGATGGTGCCAGATATTCGAAATTGATTTTTCACCGGGAATACATGTTTTTAGGGTCCTCGGAATACGAAAAAAAATGTTTTCCTTGAGAAGAACTGCAGGACTGGGTGAAGGTGATCTGAAGGGTGCAGAAGACTTTTTGTGGAGCCAGCAAACTGGTATCAAAGAAACACTTGGGACGGTGCTCAGAACGTCAGAGAGGTTTAGAGGTTCTAAACGCTCTTGACACCATGACGACTGTCAGGGTAACTGTCTGGAGTTTCTGGTTGGTTAATGGGGTCAACAAAGTAATGAACATACCGCTTTGAACATTCCCATCATACAATGTGTGTCCTTTTTTAAAGACAAATCTTCAGAAGAATGGCTTGAAGCCTTAAAGTTATCCACCGGAGAAAAGTAGAACTTAACCAAGTCCTGTTGCTGAGAATTTGGCTTTGATTGCACCAATGACAAAATTACCTTCCACTACCATATTTTCAGGTAATCACTTTCCTATCTCTTAAAAACATTTTCAGTATTCCTTGTATTTAATTCTCTACAATTTCACTCTACACCATTTTGGCCATAGCACCAATATTAACCAAGATATGAGTGATATTGTGTTCAAGGATCCCTACTAACTGGTCTGTTTTTGGCAATATCTCCCTTAGCAGTAGTCCTATCAAAATTTAACATAGAACATAAATTGTAGCAAATTTAATTCTCTACAATTTCACTCTACATCATTTTGGCCATAGCACCAATATTAACCAAGATATGAGCGATATTGTGTTCAAGAATCCCTACTAACTGGTCGGTTTTGGCAATATCTCCATGTAATCACAGTAATTCACCGCAGAAGATAGTGTTGTGTAATTATTTCAAAGCTGGCAAAAGCACTGTCTCCTTGATGATTAGATTTAATTAACATTAATCTTTGCTTTAAAAAAAAAAAATGTAAAAAGAAGAAAGAACTGACAAAATTACGAATTTCATTAAGTAAATATGGGATGTTTGGAGTGGGGATAGACAGTGTCAAGGGTAGATGGTAAACAGTGGTGGGGATTAACAGGTGTAGTAGTGTGTTTGTCTGTATGTGGGCACGTTCAACTGTGTGAACCACGCTGTCACCTTATTATACACGTAGTGACGTGTTTACTTATCTGAAGGTTGTTCTATTAGACACGTAAAAACAGAAAAAATATCTGGTGTGAAACACTCACACAGCTTTGTCTTTCTGCAGTTTACACAAATTATAACTAACAAATTTTATAGTTAGTATACCCATATTTAATGAAACTCGTCTGATGTTTTAATGGAAAAAATCGCGGAAACTGAAAAACAAGAACTGTTCAGTAAAAACTAATTTTCTTTAATTTAGTTTGCTAATTTTCATGAAACTTGAAATTTTGACCTTCTATTTATTTCTAATTAATTTTGTTTAGATTGGTAGCATTGTATAATCAACTATGATAGCATTTTAAAGGAAAACATAACCCTACCCCTCCCCCCAAAGCCCCCTTAAATGATTTTACCCGGAGAAATGTTTGAAATAAAAAATGTAGCTCTTTATATGTGTAGTTCACATACTTAGTTTAAAGAAAATCGTTGGAGCCGTTTTCGAGAAAATAACAATAAAACTGAAAAATAGGGCACTTCCGGTCATCCGATTTTTTTTTATCAAATTGAAAATTTCAACAACATATTTAATTCCTAATTAATATTATTTAGATGATAGAATTGTGTAATAAACTGAAATAGCACTTTAAAGAATTACCTAACCCCCCTCCCCAAAAGTGCCCTTATATGAATTTTTCCTAAAAAATATTTCAAATAAAAGTTGTAGATCTTTGTATGTGTAGTTGTTATATAAAGTTTTAAGAAAATCGTTATAGACATTTTTGAGAAAGTCGCAAAAAAGTAAATTAATCATTCAGTAAAGTGGTACTTCCGGTTGAACGATTTTTTTACGAAAAGCTTATTCCTCAGGTCTACATGGTAGCATTTTAACGAAATATTAAGTTTAAACATTCTTTTGTTTTTGAGATATCCTGTCGTACACGCACACACACACACACACACACACACACACACACACACACAGTGCACACATCACAACAACACACACAACGACACACAGGATTGCGGACAGATCAGTTGCTAAAAAACAATTTTTTTTTTTTTGGACTCAGAGAACATCAAAACGTGTGTTTCCGGTAAAAACACGATTAAAAATACCAAGTTAGAGGAAGTATTGCGATCGTGTCGGATTTACAAAGTTGAGTTTTTACCGGAAATATCTATGTTTTGGTGGTCCCTGGAATATAATGGTCTATATATGTGTCTGTAACGATAAGTCAGACAGGAAGTCCAAACTTGGTATTCCGTTTAGGTATTACCAGGAAGATCAGACATAAAGTTTTTTTTATTTATTTATTTTTTTTGATGATCTGAGATCGTGGCCAAGCAGATACAAATAATTTATCTACGTATTTAGAGAGAAAAAAAAATAAACCCAAAAATTAACCCATAAATTCAAAAACCCCGTTTTGTAAAGTCGCATTTCCGGTCAACAGATTTGATTCAAATTTGGAATTGTAGCAATGCTTTCTAACCTGCAATACACCTTCCAGATTAAGATATCTGAGGAATCTCAGGATCTGGGAGGCTTCTACCGTCCCTCCTATCTCCTTTAAACTACTGTATTGTATTTTCTATTTTCAATTCTTCATGTCTCTTATTAATATATCTTTTTTGTTTAGGTTTTGTAAACTGCAACACGAATGCACTGCAATCGCTGACACAGCTGCATGGTAAGTATATAGTGTTGATTTTCATTTTAATACTATATCTTAGCTAAGTGGTGGTTAGCTATTGGGTTCGAGTCCAGCTGTGCCCTTAGATTTTTTCTTCCTAGGATCCTCCTACAGCTCACTGTCCGGTGATGGACATTGTTGTCTATAACGAGAGAACACTGTCCGGAGGCCCGTCAATTCATTGAGAGGCTCCGGCGCCAAAGACATAGATGTTGACGCGGCGTAAATTAAAAAAAAAAATTAGGTTCCAGGATATCTGCTCGGATTGTCAGGCTGCTTTGAAGGCGCTGACTTCACGTCCAGGTTGATACTAAATGTTCTAAAAGACCTGGAAGAAATTTCTTCCTTGAAGGATGCACTTCTAAGTCTGGGTATCAGGTCATATGGGAATTTTTGGGGAATGAGCAGAGGGACAGGTTTGCCAAATTAGAGGCGCATCTCTCCCTTCTATTGGGCACGAGCCTGACACATGTAGGTCAAGTTTCTAGTAATTGATAGTTTCACAGGATTGTGAAATTTCGCAGCTCTGTGGGTTGTCGTCGGCAGGTGCACATTGGAGGTCCAGATAGGGCTATTAGTGAGATGTAGCTGTGTTTTCTGGTGGGATCCCTTACTGGAAATTGTGATTTAAGGAGACACAGGTCTGCGTAATGGGGCTCAGACCCCTTTCGTACACAGTGTGTAAGACGGAGAAAGAAACACCCAATCCATCTTATGTCAGATTACTTGGGTTGTGAGGAAATTTGGTTTAGGGAAGGGAATAGCTAAGTGGTTAGCGAACTGGACTCCCACTCGGAGGACCCGGGTTCGAGTCCAGCTGTACTGCCCTTAGATTTTTTCTTCCTAGGAGCCTCTACAGCTAACTGTCCGGTGATGGACAAAGTTGTTGTAACAGAGAACACTGTCCGGAGGCCGGCAGTGCTCTGATGAGGTTCCGGGCGCCAATGATAATACATGTTGATGCGCCTTAAGTTAAAAAAAAACAAAAACTACTGTCTCCTAAGACCTATTAATCTAATGTTGCCAGATTAATCAAACGTGGAGTTTCCGCCAGCAAGTACATGTTGTCAGGTCCTGTGTGTCTCGTTGAACAAGATATTTTTTTTTTTAAAAAAAAAGGAAAACTTTGCTGGAAGAAGTTCAAACTTATTAATTTGGTTAAGTATGTGACTCGGAAAGTTTTTGGGCAAATTCTACCAACCGAAAGTGCGAATTTACTGAATGAATGTTTTTTTATTCAGTTTTTCCGGATTCAAAAATTGTCTTTAATCCGGCGTATATTGTCCAGGTGGGAAAGCGATATAGTCTCTATGTATAGGTGTGTCTGTGTGTTAAAAGTCGCAGGAAGCTCAGACTTGATAATTCGTTTAGGTTCTAGTATCGCATTAAACACTTAAGATTTTGGGGCGAAATCCGTCAAGCGCAAGTGTCATTTTATAGAATTTTTTTTTTCAGCTTTTCTTGTTTTTCTTAGAATACGACGCCAACGATTTTCTTTAAACTTCCTATACTGTTTACCCATGAATACCTATTACTTTTATTTAAAAAAAGTCCTGAGAAAATTTGATTTTTTGGGGGGGTTCTGGGTGAACAGGTGGCGTTATGCTTTCCTCTAAAGTACCACTTCAGTATAATATATGGTTTTACCAACTACATAATATTAATACACATTAGAAGCATTGGAATTCCAAATTTGAAGAAAATTGGCTAGCCGGAAGTGCGAACATGTATAGGTTTTTGAGTTGTTTTTTTAAATTTTTTAGGTTACGGGGGGGGGATACTGAGGGATCTGTCACTTAGTTTTAGTTTGAATTTTCACAAGCTTTGTTGGTGTTGACATAGAGCCTTCCACACAAGGTTGCTCAGGTATACAAATAACATCATAAAATTCCCGCCACCATTTTTATGGCCAGCCCATTATTATTAATATTCAAAAAGAAGGGAGGCCCAAATCCTGCGCTATCCAAAGCCTCCATGGGCCATATAGCTGCCCCAATAAAGAATAACAACTACCGGGGCTATAATAAAAATCTGGGCCCACTTTTTCCGAACAATTCGGACCATAACCTTAAAAACGAAATCTTGTTCCGAACAAAGGCCCTGAACCTACTTTCCTAACAGCCTAAATAACAATCCGTTATGATCCGATGTATGGGTGTTTCCTCCTCTGTCTCATAAACCCTACAAAATGTGTCCGGCATAAGCCCCATTATATAAAGATGTCTGCTTAAACCGCAGTGCCCAGTGAGGAAACCAATCAGATGCCTGAACGAGGTTACGGTGAAAGACAAAGCACACTGTTACTAAATGCCCCGTCGGACCACCCCCACCACCAAATGAGCCTCGTAGACTGCCAACAACCCACTGTGTTCGTACATGGGAATGAGTGCTGTGAAGCTGTCCATGACTGGAAGCTTGATAGACATGGGCCTATTACTATTATTATTATTATTATTATTATTTGTCTGTGGGGAGGGACCAAACCCTACGCTACCCAAAGCCCCATTGAGCCCATATAGTTACCCCAAGAAAAACAACAACAATCCGGGTCTAATCCATCAAAGATTCACCACAGTCCGAACAAATCGTACAATAACCTTAAGGAGAAATAGCCTAAGCTCTTCCACAGACATCCTGTTCCGACCATAGGTCCCTGAACCTAATTTCCTCACAACCCAGACAATCTGTCATCAGATGGATGGGTATTTCCTCCTCTTGGATGGACTGTACAAAATAGATCCGGCATGAGCCCCAATTATGTAGAGATGTCTCCTTAAACCACAATGTCCAGTAAGGGATCCAATAGACATGGGCCTAAAGATACACTAGTAAGCAGGTGGCGCCGGACCCTAGGAAAGGGAGAGAGGCGCCTAATTTGACTAACCAATGATCCCCGATATGACCTGGTACCCAGGACTAGAAGTACCATCCTTCAAAGAAGAAAGCTCTTCCACTCTTCTAGAACATTCTAGAAACCAACCTGGAAGTGAAGAAGGCACATGGCCAAGCCTAACTAAACATTATAACGTTATGTGAGTGTTTCACACCAGATTTTTTTTCTATGTGTGTGTGTGTGTGTGTCATATTCAGTGGATCTCCAAAACATGTATTTCCGGTGAAAACTCAATTTGACACGATCCTCTCTCAATCAGTAAGAGAGATGTCATTAAAGTTAATGCGAAAATAATAAACAAACTGACAGAAACAAGCACGTCTTTTTTTGTGTGTGTAATACGTAAAACTTAGTAGTAGTTATGTCGTATGTTACTTGTACGGTCAGACGAAACTACAGCCGTGTGACGTCAGACGGCCTTGCTCTCTACGTTGTTGCAAATAAAAATTAATGTTTTGTGCAAACAAGCAAAAATATTACGCTGTTTATTTTGCATTATCACTTTCTTTAAAAACAAAAAAAAAATCGAACAATAATTTAATAAACAAATAATTAAATCTGATGTGAAACACTCACATAATATTTGGCGACTTTGCCAAATTTTTGTAACTGTACAGAAAGACAGACCAAACTAGGTATTCCGTTTAGTTACTACCATCAACATCAGATACCGAGGTTTTTTTGAGCAATAATCGAATACAAAATAAATGCCTATCACTAAGAAGCATTGACAGTATACAAAATTTGAAGAAAATAGGTTAACCGAAAGTACGATTTTACAGAATAGGTCTTTGAGTTTGGGGGGGGGGGGATTTCATGAAAACGGATTCAAACGATTTGCTTTAAACTTGGAATACTTGTTGCATAGATAGAAACGTATCACTTTTATTTCAGACTTTTTTTTTTTGTGAAGAAAACTGTTTTTAGTGTGGGTATTGGGAGATCTCTATCCGCAAGGGGTACCTGATGCATGTAGTTACTTGGGTAGTAGAGACCCAACGGGTTATCACAGCTCAGTGACTCCATACACTTGACACTACATACACTCAACCCTTTACAGACAAGGACAAACACAGTACACATACCAGGGTCTCCGTCCCTAGTTAATTGGCGTAAGCCAAGGGAGAAGGAAGAGATTAGCTCAGTGGTAGCGGCGTTGGACTAGCAACACGGAGATTTCGGGTTGGAATCCAGCATGCTACCCTTAAATTTTCTCTTCCTAGGAACCTCTACAACTCACAGTCTGGTGATGGGTAGGGTGTGGGTATGTGGCATCACCATCGCCCACTCTTCGGAGCGCAATCAGCCTCTGGCTCTCCAGGTTGAGGAATTCCTCACCCCAACCAATCCAATCCTGACCCTTTCCTCTTGCAGGGTTGCCTGTAAGTATCCTGGGTTACTGAACCCCTGTTTTTGAGGTAATAGACAGGAATCAGTAGATGGAATCTGTAGATCCATCGGGCATGCGATCAGTCACGCTAGCTCGTTAGAGTTGAAATACTGAACTACGCGCGCAAGCGTCAGTTTCCAAGCCAATTGCTTGCACTTGAGGTTGGATTCGTAGTGGCCGTGTTTTAATCAATAACTCAATGGACCGAGGGTCATGAGTTGAGCGGGAGGAGACTCGCAATATAAAGAAACCCCGATGCCAACCGTAGCTGGAAAGGCATTTGCTGGGTTGTGCGCGTTTACCAGGGCCTGCTAGGGAGTGCATTCTCTAACTTCTAGGGTGGAGTGGACCACTGTGAGATCACTTGCGCGCTGGTGGAGGTTATCTCAAACCTGACCTTAATGGGTCAAGCGGGGGAGTGCCTGGGTTCAGCACTTCTGCCATTGTGAGGTATTGCACTAACAGTCTCTCCATGGCGGTGACATCCTTCTTTTGTTAAACGACCCCGTTGCTTGCAACGGGGGGACTGGTAAACCCCAAGAGGATAGGTACGGTCCTTAAACTACCCCCCGAGTACCAAAGGGAAACGGGTATACACGGGAAAGAATGTCCGGTGATGGGCAGTGTTGTCTGTAACTAGAGAACACTGCTCGGGCCGGCAGGGCACTGAGAAGGCTCCAGGGGGCACAGTAGATCTTTCAGGTCTCAGTGCAATAACCCCCTGCAACAATCTACAAACTACTGTTTAGTAAGAGGAAATATTGTAATCGTGTCAAATTTACACCGGAAATATCCATTTTGAGGTCCCCTGAGTCTGAAAAGTGTTTTTTGTTTAGCATTTGGTCTGTGTGTCTGGCTGTGTCTGAGGAACAGCACAAGCTCAAAAAAACGAAAAATCACAGAACGTTCAAACTTAATATTTCATTGAAAATGTGTACCAGGAGACCTGAGAACAAGTTTATCGTAAAAAATTGTTCAGCTGCAAGTGCCACCTCAATTTTTTTGTGATTTTCTCAAAAATTGTTCCAACAATTTTCTTGAAAGTTAGGATATCAACTACACATAGAAAGAGCTACAACTTTTATCTGAAACATTTCTTTGTGTAAAGTAATTTTAGGGGGCTTTTTGGGGGAGGGATGGGGTTATGTTTTCCTCTAAAGGCTTCAACTTGATATATAATTCTACCAGTCTAAACATAAATTAATAGAAATAAATATACTGCCCCAAATGTGGAGTTTTTAAGACATTAGTAAACCCGGAAATGCATTTTTACTGAACAGTTTTTTTTTTTTCAGTTTTTCCGATTTTCTACATAAAAACATCGACGAATTTCATTAAGTTTGGATATACTAAGTATAAAAGTTTGTCATGTGTGTGTGTAGAAACAAAATCTTGTTTGAAACACTCTTGCGACTTTCTCCTTAATCTAATTAATACAATTTATTCAAAGAAATTTTGTATAAAATTGGCAAAGTTAACATGTTTAGTTGGGTTGGCCATAATCATGGTAACCCTTCAGAATCAATTTTTTTCCAGTAAAATGTTTCAAATAAAGAGCTAGGTATTTATGTGTGTAGATAGTATACGAAGCTTAAAGAAAATCGTTGGAACCGTTTTCAAGAGAATCACGTAAAACTACGAAAAAAAATCATTGAGTGAAGTCGCATTAATTTAAAACTGCGACTGTATTGTACTATTAGAGATGTACAAGTCTCTTAAGAAAGGTCGACCAGTTCAAAATATGATTTAATTCACATAAGTACGGTAGGTCTAACAGGCTATATTGTCACGTAAATTAAACTATTAATAACTTCAATATAATTTATTTTATTGATCGTTGGCGTAAGCCAGTATAGAAGGAAGGGATGAGCTCAGTGGTAGAGCGCTGGACTAGCAACGCGGAGGTCTCCCGGGTTCGTATCTCAGCTGTGCCCTTAGATTTTTTTCTCTTCCTAGATGCCTCTCTACAGTTTCATTTTATGAATAAATGAATAAATATTAGTATAAATAAATTTTTACTGAAGATCAGTCAAGAAGAAAAAAAAACAAAACCTTGAATTATGCGAACGTTTCGACAGAGTTTCCTGTCTTTATCAAGGATTTAATCTAAAATACAATAGAATGAGGAACAATGCAATTAATAAAATGTAAACAATAAAATAATAAAAATAACAAACTTACATGCAGACAGACAGTCTTAGTCTTTATCAGTTTTCTTTCAGGTAGATTAAGTATTGCGATCGTGTGAGATGAGGAAATACGTTTTTTTGGAGTCTGTAAGTGTGTGAGTTTATCTCGAAATCCGAATAATCGCAGAAAGCTCGAAACTTGGTATTCCATTTAGGTACGAACAACACATTTGACATGGAAGATATTTTTGGGGCAAAATCTATCAACCGGAAATGCTACTTTATTAAATGTTTTTATTTTGTTTATTTTTTCATTTTTTTCGCGATTTACTTGAAAATGGCCCCAAAATATTTTTTTAAAACTTCGTATACTATCTACACGTATAAATACTCAGTTTTCTTTGAAATATTTTACCGGTAAAGTTGTATTTGTGGAGGGTTGTTTTGAGGGAACAGTAGCCGTAAGTTTTCCTTTAAAGTACCATTTCAATACAATGTACGGTTCCACAACCTTTATAATATTATTATGTGCCTGTGGGAACGGACCAAACCTACGCTATCTAAAGCCCCATTAGGCCCATCCATATAGCTGCCCTAAAAAAAAAAACAAAGATACAGACCCAAGTCAGCTCAGTCCGAACCAATCGGACCATAACCTTAAGGGGTAATAGCCTAATTTCTTTCTATAGACATCCTGTCCATGGAACCTAATTTTTTTTTTTTAAATTTAAGGCGCGTCAACATCTATGGTCATTGGCGCTCGGAGCCTTCTCAGTGCACTGCCGGCCCCCGGACAAACAGCACTGTCAATCATCAGGCAGTTAGCTGTAGAGGCTCCTAGGAAGAAAAAAAATCTATGGGCAGTACAGCTGGACTCGAACTCGGTTCCTCCGCGTGGGAGTCCACATCGCTAACCACTTAGCTATTCCCTTCCCTAAACCAAATTTCCTCTCAACCTAAGTAATCTGACATAAGATGGATTGGATTTTCTTTCTCCGTCTTACACACTGTGTACAAAAGGGGTTTGAACCCCATTACGCAGACCTGTGTCTCCTTAAACCACAATTTCCAGTAAGGGATCCCACTAAGAAAACACAGTTACATCTCACTAATGCCCTGTCCAGAACCCCAGTGTGCACCGGTCGACGACAACTCTGTGAAATTTCACAATTCTGTGAAACTATCAATAGCTGGAAACTTGACTTACATGTGTCAGCTTTGGGCCCAATAAAAAGGAGAGATGCGCCTCTAATTTGGCAAACCTATCCACCTCCTCATTCCCCAAAAATTCCCATATGACCTGGTACCCAGACTTAGAAGTGCATCCTTCAAGGAAGAAACCTTTTCCAGGTCTTTTAGGAACATTTTAGTACCAACCTGGACGTGAAGTCTGCGCCTTCAAAGCAGCCTGACAACCCGAGCAGATACAAATGTACCTGCTCGTACAAAATACAACAAAGACTACCATAAATCTCAGCCTGGAAAACTTCCATTCACCAAGAGAAGTGATCTCGTATCACAAAAAAATAGACGCACATCTTCAGACCTACTCCATTCTGGAATCATCCGTGTAACATTGGAGGTAATTATGAGGTATCACACTGTGATGGACCCAATCTTGCCTAGAACGTAATAGTGACTATAATGTAAGATGATGACTGCCTATCACTTTTATTTGAAACATTTTCCTAGGAAAGTTGATTTTTTTTTTTTTTTAAATTTTAAAATAAGAGAAAGACGTAAGAGTGTTTCACACCAGATTATTTTTTTATCAACTTAATATTGAAAGATAAAAATGAAAAGCTTAAAATTGTCCAGTTTTGTGTACAAATGCCCTCTAAATTGACTGGACGCCAACTGAATTGTTTTGGTAGTAAAGTACTTTAGGGGAAGGTTATAAGGCTGTTGTGTACAGGTTATAGCTTGAAGAGTGGGGAATTTCAAGATGTGTGGTTTGATTGGGCATATATTTTATTAACTCGTTTTACAGGTTTTAATGTTGACTGCTGTTAGAGGGGGAGTATTCTAATCGTGCCAAATTTTTTCATATCGAGTTTTCACCGGAAATGTCCGTTTTCAAATCCCCTGAGTCAGAAAAAATGGATTATTAGCAATTGGTCGATGTGTATGTGTGTCCCAACCAGTAAATCTCAAAAACAAAAAAAAGTCGCCCTCAGAATGTTCAAACTTAATATTTCGTTAAAGTGCCACCAGGAGATCCCTGAGGAATAAGCTTTTCGTAATAATCGTTCAACCGGAAGTACCACTTTACTATGTTTTTTTGTGATTTTTCCACAAAAAAATGGCTCCAACGATTTTCTTTAATCTTCGTACATCAACTACATATACAAGGAGCTACAACTTTTATTTGAAACATTTCTCTGGAAAAATTCATTTAAGGGCACTTTTGGGGGAGGGGTAGGGTTAGGTTTTCCTCTAAAGTGCTATTTCAGTTTATTAGACAGTTCTCTCTTCTAAATAATATTAATTAGAATTAAATATGTTGTTGAAATTCCCGAGTTTGTAGAAAATCTGATGGCCGGAAGTGCGTTTTTATTGAAAAGTATTTTTCAGTTTTCTGCTACTTTCTCTAAAACGGCTCCAACAGATTTTCTTTTAACTAAGTATGTGAACCACACATATAAAGGAGCTACAACTTTTTTTTGAAACATTTCTCCGGATAAACTCATTTAAAGGGATTTTTGGGGGGGTAGGGGTAGGGTTATGTTTCCCGCTAAAGTGCTTTTCATAGTTGATAATACAATTCTACCAATCTAAAGAAAATTAATTAGAAATAAATAGATTGCCATAATTCGGTGTTTTAAGGAAATTAGTAAACCCGGAAGTGAATTTTTATTGAACAGTTTTTTCCCTTTTTGCGATTTTCACTAATAAGCATACCGTCAAATTTCCTAAAATTTGTTATACTAATTATAAAATTTGTCTTACAATTTTGTTAACTGCAATAAGAGAAAGTTTTCGAGTCTTCCCTTCAACAGCGAATGAATCCAACATGCATCTAAACACGTATATTTCGATCCAAGTTCATTAACCGGAAGTACAGATAAATGATCACTTTTTATATTCAAACACTCACACGACTTTCTCTTCTCGAATTAATACAATTTAATCAAGAAATTTTCTTTATAGTTGCAACGTTAACAATGCTTAGTTGGGCTGGTCATATGAACATGGTGGTGGGGATATTCGTGTACCTGAGCGGTCATATGTGGAGCGCTCTGTATTCAAACAAAGCTTGTGCAAATTAATTGAAACAACCCTGCCCCCCCCCCCCCGGAAATATTCCTGTAAAGCTGTGTTTCCAGAAAAATATTCCAAATAAAAGTGATACGTTTCCATCTATACAGCAAGCCATTCCCAAGTTTAGAGAAAATCGTTGGAGCCGTTATCGAATAAAATCACGATAAAACTGAAAAAAATTAAAGTGGTCTTCCAGGTAATGGATTTTACCAGAAATTTTGATGTCTGATGCGGGGGTAGTGCCTAAACGGAATACTAAGTTCGAACTTCCTGAGACTTTTAATTTTGGAGATACTTTGTTCGCCCAAACACACACACATATTACGAATGTCTGGGCATGATCTTATTAGCTGTAAATATTATTTTAGGTAGAACTGCGAAATTTAGAGTGTTCAATTTTATATGAGGATAGGTTCAGTGTTGTTGGCGCTTTTTTCTGGACTATAATGTAATCACTTCACTGTAATTACTAGGCTATGCTTGGGTAGGTACTTTTCCTCCCACCACCTCTACATTGATGTTATGTTAGGACAAATAGAAAAAAATTGCCATTTTATGGTACGTGGCTGGAAGTACTCATATTACGATCGTGTCCAAATTACAATATCATTTAGGTTGTCCCAGGAAATCCATATTTGGAGATCTAAGAGTCCTGAACTTATGATCAGCATATCTCATAAATGGAAAAATTACAGAAAACTGCAGGAGACCTTAGGCACTAATAGCTGCAGCATCAGACACCCAGATTTCAGACAAAATGCATCAACCGGAAGTACGACTTTACTGATTTTTTTTTTTTCTTCAGTTTTTCCTGATTTCTCAAACATGGTTCCAACGATACGATACGAACGAGTGTCTTTGATGTCCGTACCCTGATTACACATATACACCTAAAAGTTTTGTTCGAAATAATTTTTCTGAGTTAGTAGATTGGGGGTGGGGGGGTTGTGGGGGACCTGGTAGGTCACGCGCCCTCGAAATGTCGTCTTCAGTCCTAGCTTCTTCTAGCTATACATTACGTGTAATATTGAAGCCAACTAAATTACTAAACATTCAGTTTGTAGGAAATTTTTTAAATAATAAACCAATTTTGTTTATAAGCAGTTTATAACCTTATAAATTGTTATAAGGTTATGATATTCATTTATTCAAATACCATAACCTTATTAATTAGTAATAAGGTATTAATGGTATTCATTCATTTATATGAATTCTATTTTTTTGTTTAAAATGTACTGCCTTTATTATACAAAATTGTACATTTTGAACTGCTTTTCATTCACATTAATTTTTTTTTGAACCTTTGTGACCCAAATTCTTCCTTAAACGTATTTATTGCTCAAAGTTGTACCTTTCGAACCGCTTTCATTCACATTATTTTTTTTTGAAGTCAAGCGTTTGAAAGAGGTGTCGTCAGTATGTGACTGTACGATCACAACACTATTCAGACAGATATTTCAGCGTAGCGTTGTGGACTCCGTTCACTACCGACAGGACATGCCGACATGCGGCAGGCGGCGAACCGACAGCGCGGCACGCAGAACCAACTACGAGCTTAACCGCAACAACTTTAATATACGCTATTGGAGCTGGAATTACCGCAGCTGCTGGCACCAGACTTGCCCTCCAGTGGATCCTCGTTAAAGGATTTAAAGTGTACTCATTCCGATTACGGGACCTCAATAGAGTTCCATATCGTTATATATCCTGTCGGTGGTGAACAGAGTCCACAACGCTACATAGGCTTTATAGCCTATGTTAGCGTCGTGTGTACTTCCGTTGGCCGATTCTCTCCTACTTCGGTGCTCTTGAACGAGAGTCGAGGTAGGCCGACACGTTCACTTTGAACAAATTAAAGTGCTTAAAGCAGGCTGAAATATCTGCCTGAATAGTGTTGTGATCGTACAGTCACCGTACTGACGACACCTTTCATTGCCTGACTTATCAGCTGTCGATGGTAGACTCTGTGTCTACCATGGTCCTCACGGGTAACGGGGAATCAGGGTTCGATTCCGGGAGAGGGAGCCTGAGAAACGGCTACCACATCCAAGAAAGACAGCAGACACGCAAATTACCCACTCCCGGCATGGGGAGGTAGTGACAAAAATAACGATACGGGACTCTATTAGAGGCCCCGTAATTGGAATGAGTACACTTTAAATCCCTTAACAAGGATCCATTGGAGGGCAAGTCTGGTGCCAGCAGCCGCGATAATTCCAGCTCCAATAGCGTATAATTAAACATTTTTGAACCTTATTGTATCACCCAATTCTTTCCTTAACCTATATATTGCACAAAATTGTACCATTTGAACCGATTTTCATTCACATTAATTCTTTTTTGAACCTTGTGTCACCCAAATTCTTTCTTAAACCTATTTATTGTTCAAAATAGTATCTTTTGAGCCGCTTTTCATTCACATTAATTCTTTTTTGAACCTTGTGTCACCCAAATCCTTTCTTAAACCTATTTATTGTTCAAAATAGTATCTTTTGAGCCGCTTTTCATTCACATTAATTCTTTTTTGAACCTTGTGTCACCTAAATTCTTTCCTTAACCTATGTATTGCAAAAAATTGTACTTTTTGAACCGATTTTCATTCACATGAATTCTTTGTTGAACCTTGTGTCACCCAAATTCCGTCTGGAACCTATTTATTGGTCAAAATTGTACCTTCTGAACCGATTTTCTTTTCACATTAATTCTTTTTGGAACCTTGTTCACCCAAATTCTTTCCTTAACCTATGTATTGCACAAAATTGTACCTTTGAACCTATTTTCACTCACATTAGTTCTGTGTTGAACCTTGTGTCACCCAAATTCCGTCTTGAACCTATTGGTCAAAATTGTACTTTTTGTACCGATTTTCATTCTTAATTATTCTTTATTGAACCTTGTGTCACCTAAATTCTTTCTTAAACCTATTTAGTGCACAAAATTATACCTTTTGAACCTCTTTTCACTAAAACTATTTTTTTTGAGCCAGTTAAATTCCTCATTTTTGCGCCTTGTTGCAATCAAAAAATTTTCGTTTTTTTGACTAATTTATCTTATTCCCTCGTATTAAACAATTTGAAACCTAGTAAAGTAATTTATTATCTAATTTTTGGACAATTTTTCCATCTTCTTCTTTCACTCAATTTAATTAAGTAATTTACTTTACTAATTTGAATATTTTCAACCTTTTTTAATTTTTTTTTTTTTTTGAACTGTTTTATTGACTCATTTTGAACAATTTGAACCCATGTTTTACTCACTGCTAGTAATTTGTTTTACCTAATTCAGTTGCTTCTTTATTAACTCATAATTTGTAGGTTTTGAATCTCTTTCCATTTTAATTAATTTTTTTTTGTAACATTTTAAACCTCTTTTCACTTGGAATTGTGTACATTTTTTTTTCTACCCTTGTTTTACTGAAATTAAATACCTTTTGAACCAACTCATTACCTCATTTAGGATCAATTTGAACCTATTGCCACCAGTTTCGATTCAAATTTAATACATCATCTGGCAGTGTTTTTACGTTATAAAATACGCCATGTTGGTTACTTAAATAAAAACTTGAAGTTAACTAAACAGAATTGTTGAAACAATGCCAGATGGTGTTTCGCATTTCATACTAAACCTGTCGCACCAATCAAACTCTATAACTAATTAAGGAAGTTAACATCAGTTCAGCTAAAGTCATTCTAGGCTAATCAAAGCAATTTGAACCTTATTTTATTCAAATTAATCCCTTTTTTTAACCAATTTATTACCACCATTGGTCAATTTGTTTCGCACACGCATTCAAAGTAAATATTTGCTCTTGAGAGAAAATTGGTTCAAATTGTTCAAAATGTGTTAATACAATGGTTAAAAAAAAGGATTTAATTTGATTGAGAAGTACAGTTCAGAATTTCACTTGTTTTTATTGAACAGATAATATTAGTATGCGTTCACACGTGATTGGAAGGAGCGTCACAGGAAGGTGGCAAGTGCCAACATTAGTTTGAGATGCTAAATTTCTGCTGCATTCTGTCGCTAGCTTCCAAACGTATACCAACCAAAAAGCAAAAATGCATTTTAGAAGAATTAAAACAAAAGCAAAAATCATTTTTATCTTTCTGGTGTTTTACAGCTGCTGGCAAGACGACCACATACTTTGCCGGCTTGGAAGAGCCAACCGGCCTAATAGAGGAGCCGAATGGCCAGATGGTGGAAGTACACCAAGCGCCACCACCTTCGCTTTCATCACCTTCACGATCTTCTCCACACTCGCAAGGATCCGAAACTGGGGAAAGATATTCACGGAAAGTGTTTGTAGGCGGATTACCACCGGACATTGATGAAGGTAAACACTATTGTAGAATTGTATTATATTTGAGTTTTCTTTGATCTATGAAAGACAGCTTTTATTTTAACGCTTTTCTTCTTCGTGGAATAAAGCATAGAATAGTGGAAGGGGGAGTGATTCCAACAAGGTTCATATCCCTACAGTTAACGTAAATTAACCTCACGAGAAAGCTGCAAAGTCGCCTGAGAGGCGCCTACTGAGCTTGTTGCCGCTGGTGATTCATCGTTCTGTTCGCAATCGCAGAGGACATAGAGCGATGTCTCTTCTTCAGTCAATCAAAACCACAATGACCACTATTAGACCACATGTATAGGCTTATATCCTTCCTGAACCTACGATGCCTGAACCATTATCCAGCCCTGGTTTAGCAAGTCTGCTGTAAAAGCTTTTGCGAAGGTCCCCTAATGAACTCTTTCGCCAATGGCCACCCAAGCCTCGGTGAACTCAGGGACGTAAAAGCTGATTTTATCACTGCTCTGGAAACACCGCAAAAAGGTTCGTAAACGTAGGTATATCATATCTTAATAGGTTTATAATACAATAATTATGTTTCCAGATGAGATAACAGCCAGTTTTAGAAGATTTGGGCCGTTAGTGGTGGACTGGCCTCACAAAGCTGAGAGTAAATCGTATTTCCCACCGAAAGGTTATGCATTTCTCTTGTTTCAGGTAAGTTTTGCTTTTATTAAAAAATTTTTTTAACATTATTTTACCACCCCTAGTTCAATGCCTTCCTTACCCACATTATCAATCTTCCAAACCCACATAGATTTCTTGTGTACCGGCTCTAAGAAGCTCGGGGCCTTATATAGCATTTCTCGCGGGGCGCTATGCAATGGTTATGCGCGGAGACCCCGTGAAAATTGTTGTACATATATATTGTATTTGTAAGAATACATATGACATATGTAGTTGTAAGTATACATATTGTTATTATATATAGAAATACAGATGTTTATAAAATGTTAGATTATAAAGATATTATAGAGGGCGTATAAAGAACTATTTATGAGGTTTAAGACTTTCCCAACCAGTTCTTTTTGCGCTATCATCAGGAAATGCTACCAGAGGACTGGTTTCAGTGTGCCAAAGATCTCATAGCACAGTTTGGCGATTGCAATGCAATCGAGCAGCTGGTGTGAGGAGATAGTTACCTCCTCCTGACATAATCTGCACAAAGGTTTCGAGTTAATTATCCCCCACCTTGGGCAAGTGTTTCTTGGATCTACCGTGGCCCCGTGTATAGGCCTGTCACCAGATTAATCTGGTTCTTTCCTAAGCAGAAGTTTAGCTTCGACATAATCATCTTGCTGTGTTTAGCGCCTGGACATACTCTCCAGATTATATCGTGCTCTCTCTCTCTCTCTAGAGCAGTAGGTCCCTCACGTTATCCTTAGGACAGGTTCTGGTCCACAGAACGAAGTGTTCGCCACATTCCTGGCCAGTTGGTCGGCTGTTTCATTTCCACTAATCCCCAAGTGTCCCGGCACCCAATCCAGCCGAACCTTATTGCGTCGGAAAAGTAGTGTCAGTGGTTTCTCTAGTTCCCTGACCAGGGACGAGGTGGTTCTGAAGGGAGCAAGGGCCTTCAGCAAATCCTGGCTGTCCGAAAAGATGTGAATCTCCCTATTTCTATGGACGATTATCAGGTTTTCCTCAGTACAGAAAATTTTGCTTACTATCTATCCTTATCTTTTTTAAGCCTGAAATACCACTAATATTATTATAAATTATTCCAACTCTTATATATAATACTTTTCTTAATTAAATCATTCTCTTCCTGCTTAGGTTGGAAGGTTGACACTTGTCCCTCCCACCATCACCACCACCACTGTATATTAATGTTAGCACAAATGAGCTAACATTGTTTGTCATTTTATATATAACTGTATTAAGAGGAGTAAGAGAAAGTCGTGTCAGTGTTTCACACTAGATTTTTGTTTGTTTTGTTTGTATGTTGTAGGATGAAAGCTCTGTACAGCAATTGATCGATGCGTGTATCCAAGATGACGACAAACTGTACCTGTGCGTATCTTCGCCCACAATCAAAGACAAACCTGTACAGATAAGACCGTGGCGTCTGTCGGATGCCGACTTTGTACTGGACGCCTCAATGCCATTGGATCCACGCAAGACTGTATTCGTAGGCGGTGTACCCAGACCACTTAAAGCGAGTAGGTTAATTTTTTTTATTTACTTTCAGTGTGCTCATAAGTATAGTAGAATAGTCAGGCAGTCCTTCTTCCCAAAATACAAGCTATTATGCCCATCACTTTATATCTAATAGATTCTTCTTTATGGAACAGTTGAACTGGCCATGATAATGGACAGACTGTATGGTGGAGTGTGTTACGCGGGAATAGACACAGATCCAGAGCTAAAATATCCAAAAGGAGCTGGTCGAGTTGCTTTCTCCAATCAGCAAAGTTATATAGCTGCAATATCAGCCAGATTTGTACAGCTGCAGCATGGCGATATCGACAAAAGGGTAAGAAGCCCAAAATTTTATTATTTATTATTAATGGGGTGTTTAAACAAAAAACAAAAAAATGACCGCTAAGGAAGTTCCATGACTTTAAAAGCCATCCACATAAGTTTGATGTTTACAAGCATGATATTATTTAAGGGTCTTTGCGTTATTCCCCTGACGATTCGAAAACGGTTTGTTTAGTCACCTACTAAGATTACTCCTCCAAATATAGGCCATCATTTTCTACAACTTGAACCCATCTGTGAGCCAACAATTCAATATCCTTCAGATACCTGCAGCTATCTTTAATGGCAAAAAACTCCAAACATCCTGTTTTTATATCCTCCATAGTTGTAAATTTTTTACCAAGTAATAAGTTGGTCATGAAGCGGAACAGATGATGATCAGAGGGTGGCCAAATCTGGGCTATAAGCTGCCGTGAGGGTGGAGCTCAAAATTCAAATCTTTAATTACTGAGAACGTTTGACGTGACGTATGCGGCCTTGCGTTGTTTTGTTGAAGGAGGACACGTTTTCAATTATCTCAAGAGGGATATTTTGCTGCCAAAACAGAGTGTACGCGTTCTAGCTGAGTAGAATAGAGTTCGGATGTAATCGCATGACCGGCAGGAACTAGCTCAAAATGAATGATGCCCTCCTACATCCACCACACGCACAGCAACACTTTTTTTTTATCAAATCATTCTCTTTGGGGGACGGTACAATTGGTTGGTCTGATCTAATCCATTGTTTTTGAAACGAAAAATCACTTGGGTTTTGAAGAAGGATTTTACAGACTTCAACTCTGCGTGTGGCCTGTTTGGGCGTTAAAGTGATATAGATGTTTCGGCATATTCTGGGAACTATGGCGGACTGCTTACAGGTGGCAGTTTATGGTTGAGTGGGTCATGCCTAATACATCTGAAAGTTTTCTGGTGCTGGCGTAAGAATCCAACTACTAGACAGCTGTCGCTAGAATTGCTGAATCTAAGTAGAGAGGACGTCCTGGATGAAGCTTACTTTCCAGGCTCGTATCACCCTCTCTAAATTTTTTGAACCAGATCTGTGCAGCCCGTGGTGTGTAAGCACCTTTCCTCTCTATTTCATTAATTTCGGAAGCGGCTTTTGTAGCAGTAGATTTTTTTAAAGTAGTGACTCAAAATCGCCCGAATTACTAGATTCAACTAGGTCATTTCTTATATCGCTCACAAATCGCATAGACACAATCACAAATCCACAAGCTGATGCAAGCAGACCGATAGGATATATTGCACAGCTTCCAGGGTATCACAGCTGAGCGTGCATTTAGTAATGCCTAGTAGTATCTCATAACCATGACATGGTCCTGAATTGCAATAAGAGTGCCCTCCATTTCTAGATAAAAGCGGCCACACCTCAGCCAAGGTCCACAGATGCTTCCATGTCTACCATGATACCGTCGAGGATAGTAGGTTTTTGATAGCGCTGGGCTTTGCCCCTTTAGACGGCAATTATTATTGTTTTTATTATTATTATTTATTTGCAGGTGGAAGTTAAACCGTACGTTCTAGACGACCAAATGTGTGACGAATGTCAGGGCCAGCGATGTGGAGGCAAGTTCGCGCCTTTCTTCTGTGCCAATGTTACTTGCCTGCAGGTAATTCAAATAACCGTTGGGTCATTTATATAATATATATATATTTCTGCTTTCTCTTACTGCAGGATAGTACGCGAGAGCTCCAGAGTTGCTCTTCATACACTACAGATAGAGCAACTCTTGTAAAACATGTCGCACTGACCCTATTTTATTTACATCTTCAAAATACTGAAAGAGCATTTGGTAGACATAATTGGTTGCGGTATTTCAAAGTTATATTTACCTTCTCTTACTTAGTAAGGGGAAGTATTGCGATCATGTCACATTTTCGAAATTTTTTTTAGCGGAGTCGTCTCTGTGTCGTGTGTGTGTGTGGTGTGCTTGTGATGTGTGTGTGTGTGTGTGTGTGTGTGTATTTTAACAGAATATCTCAAATTGCAAGCAGCTCAAACTTAATATTTCGTTAAAGTGTTACCAGGAGTCCTGAGAATAAGCTTTTCACAAAAATCATTCAACCGGAATGTGCCACTTTACTGAACTTTTTTTTTTTCAGTTTTCAGTTTTTTGTGATTTTCTCAAAAATAGCTCCAACAATTTTCTTTAAACTAGAAATGTGAACAACACATACACAACTTTTATTTGTAACATTTTTCCCGGTAAAGTCATTTAAGGAGGGGCTTTAAGTGGAGGGTCCTCACGCGTTGGTCTAGTGGTTAGCGCACTCGCCTTTCGTGCGAGAAGGTTCGATTCTCGTGAGGGCAAAGTCGGTGTTGACACAGCATCGTGATAAAAAGTGGGAAGCTAACATTCTTCCCGTGATACCCCTTTCCTCTTGGTACAGGGGGGTAGTTTTAGGACCGTACCTCCCCTCTCGGGTTTACCAGTCCCCCGTTGCAAGCAACAGAATCGTTCAAGAGTAAAGGGGTAACAAGAGAGGGATGTCACCACCATGGAGAGACTGTTAGTGCAATACCTCACCATGGCAGAAGTGCCGAACCCAGGCACTTCCCCGCTTGACCCATTTAAGGGCAGGTCGAGATACGCTCAACCAGCGCGCAAAGTGATCCCATAGTGGTCACACTCCACTCCTAGAAGTTAGAGAAGGCACTCCCTAGCAGGCTCTTTTAAACCGCGCACACCCAGCAGATGGGCTGGCTCCGGGGTTTAATTTATATTGAGAGTCTCCTCCCGCTCAACTCATGACCTCGGTCATTGGAGTTATTGATTAAAACACGGCCACTACGAATCCAACCTCAATTGCAAGCAATTGGTTGGAAACTGACGCTTGCGCCCGTAGTTCAGTATTTTAACTCTAACGAGCTAGCGTGGACTGATCGCACGCCCTATGGATCTACAGATTCCATCTACTGATTTCTGTCCATTGCCCCAAGTACAGGGGTTCAGTAACCCAGGATACTTCTTACAGGTAACCCTGCAAGGGGAAAGGATCAGGATAGGATTGGTCGGGGTGTGGGATTCCCCAACCTGGTGAGCCAGAGGCTGATTGCACCCCGAAGGGTGGGCGATGGTGACGCCACATACCCACGCTCTAAGTGGGAAGCTACAGTTAGTAGCGCCCTAGGTCGCGAAGGCCTGAACTAAACGGCGTGGGAACTGCGGCGTGCTTACCCCACACGCCCCCCTATTCAAGTCTGGCAAGCTTTTTTTTTTAAGGTGGAGGGGTATGGTATTGTTTTCTTTTAAAGTGCTATCGTAGGTGAATATACAATTCTTCATCTAAACAAAATTAATTAAAAATAAATATTGTTAAAATTTCAAGTTTAAGAAAATTAATAAACAGGGAAGTGAGTCTGTTACTGAACAGTTTTTGTGATTTTCTCCATTAAAAACATCGAAGAATTTCATTGAATTTGGTATACTGCCGTAAGAAAAAATTATGTGAGTGTGTCACACCAAATTTTTTTTTTTTATTAAAAAGTTTTGTTTCTTATTTTTTTTGTTGCAGTACTACTGCGAACACTGCTGGGCGACAATCCATTCAAGACCCGGCCGTGAATTCCACAAACCGCTGGTAAAAGAGGGTGCAGATCGACCCAGAGCTTTACCATTCCGTTGGTGTTAACAACTGTCTCGTCTAGGCACCTCAACTTAACTTTTGAAAAAAAAAGAAAAAACAATTTTTTTTTCTTGAAATAAAGTAACCTTTAAAACAAAACAAAACAAAAAAAAATTAATTAAACAAAACATGAAATTATAATAATAATTACGTTTAAAAAACAAAAATACAAAAAAAATACAAAAAAAAAATTTCAAAAAGTATGAAATTAATAAAAAAAAATTAGCTAATTTTTAAACCGTAGGAACAAAGCAATTATTGGATTCGAAACCTCTAAGAGAAACATAGTATGAATATAATAACCTACATTGCTATTAGTGTAATTATTGCTAATAAAAAATAATAAATTATTCAAAATAAAAAAAAAAAATTATGAAATTTGAAACCAGCTATTTCTCAAATTTTGTCTCTATATGATAGCTTTGCACTTTTTATTAAAATAAATAAAATTAAAAATTTAAAAATAGATATAAGATATATATACAAATATGAAATTGTTTAAAAACATAGTTTAATTTGAATATGCTGTACAAGAAATTATGTGTCTTCATTGTTCTTTTAATTTTTTTTAGTAATTTTTAATTTTTTTTTTTTTTAATTTGTAAAAATTTCCATATGTATGTGAAAAATTTTTGTTCCTTCATTACTAATATATTACATAATAGTAATTATTAATATTAATAATAATAATAATAATAATAATAATAATAATAATTGTATTTTTTTTATTTATGATTGTTAAGATGTGGATTAGTATATTTTTGTTTATTAATGTTTTAGCGCATTTTATTTTTATATTAAAACGGACAAATCAGCTTTGTCTCTTGAGTCCAAAAATTTCTCTGAATAGTTGGATCTTTTCCACCAATTAGCACATCTGAATAAAACTACTTGTCAAATTCAGTTACCATGACAGCACTTCTTTAGTCAGTAGTCAAAGATAATTTATCTTCTCAAGAGATCTCTTCTGCTACAATCAAATCAGTTTCAAAATAGCTTTTCTAAAAATGCTAACTTCTATGTTACAAGTTCTCTGTAAATATTTCTGGAAATCTACTGTTTCCAAAAAAATTCTTTACAGTTAGATTAGATTAGATTGGGGAGGGAGGACCACGCCTCATTCCACTGCGACCTTCATTAAGAGGTCTATTGTGGATCCCCTGGGTTTATAGCACATACTTCAGCTTTGCTCTCTTAATCAGGCCTAACAAAGCTGAAAGTGGCTCCGTCATGAAGCTGTGGCTTCGGGAGTACTAGCCATTACCTTTGACATTTATTGCAGCTGCCAGTTTTTCATGCAACGCACTTCATTTGCCTTTCAGGATGTGAGGGCGCTTGAGAGACGGCTTCGTTATCGCTCAGACGTTTCATCGTCCCAGTTGGGAAGGATTCTTATTCTTGCCAGGATAGGAAACTGTGTCTTTCATCCTCCAAAAATCGTACAGTCGAGCAAGAAAAATCGTACCAATAATCCAGCCTGCAGTGGGTCTCGCAAGTCGGTTAAGGACACAGATGGTTCTGTTTGAACCTTGTCGGGTCAATTAGTCCGCTGTCCGTTGTAGTGTGGGTGTTAAATTTTTTTTTTCAAATTTCTACTTGCTGCACTGACAATACTGCTGGAAGCACATACAAATTATACACCTATATGGTACTTTAATGAATCGCTTTTTTGATGTTTACAAATTTCTAGTTTTTTATTAAGTTAAATAAAATTTTAAATTTAACCAAAAATGGAGTCTTTTACTTCTACAGATTCATTTAAGGCGATTTTCTCATACTCACGACGACACACGTTTCGAGCGATAGCTCAATCCTTCAACGTGGTGTTGCGGGAGCAACTATACCCTCTATGCCTCCAGAAGATCTACTCTGGCTTCCTTAGGTATTGTAGTGTTTGTATAGAGAATGTAATCGTCTGTTAAATGTTTTAAGTGTGAGTGTACAAACAAACATCTCTAGAATTTAACAGCTGATTCTTCATTGTGGCTCCCTTTTGCAGTTATCACCGCTCTACAAACTCCGGAGCATTCCGTCTATTTTTTTTTTTTTCTAGTTGTTCACTGCAAACCTTTTTCCATTCCTCTTGTAAAATTCTTTAGAGTTCCTCCCCTCCCTCGGAACTGATTTTCTGTTCCAGTTCATCCCACAGTTTAAGATCAGGTAACTGAAGAGGCCAAACCCATTAACTATATTTTTTACTGTTGAACCCTGATGTTCTAAAAATGTTTTTCATAGTTTCGATGAGTGTTTAGGATCATTATCTTGCATCACCGTCGTATTTTGAGCAGCTCAATTCTATTTTCGCCAAACTGTTATAGAGCTAACCCTGAATTTAACTGTAAGTAAGATACAGCAGTCCCCTGGTGCTCTTCGAACAAAAGCCTGGAATGAAAACCTGGAACCTTGATTCATCATCAGTGGTTATTCTCGCTGCAACGCGGCCTCCGGCGTTTGTTGGTGGAAATGATAGTTTCCTATGATCGAATTCTATTGATTTGCTGTGATTTCAAGTGGCTGTGAGGTGTCGTATTTCTTTTGGAAATCACTCCAGTCTTACTGTGTTGGACAAGACTGGTCCTTCTAAAGTGTCCTGTGCTTTTCTTTTTTTTCTGTTGGCTTCAGTTTCTTCAGCCATAAATTTCTTTATATTGTAGTCAGCAGTACTTCTTGGCATATTCAAATCAAGAGAAATTTCTCGATTATTTTTGGCTGCTTTATGGAGGGCTATTATGTGACAACGCAATTTCAATTTCAAATTCCTATGATTTTGTCATTACTCACTTACTAAGTGAGTATCCCGATGTTGGTCCTGGCCTTCTTGATAAATTTCCGCCAGACTTTCCTGTCGCTCGCCTTCTGTTTCAACAAGGTCTAATGTTTGACGCCCCATCATCAGAGCCACCTTTTTTATGGGCCGATCTCTCCACTTTAAGCCTATCTATGATTGACGAAAATGAAGCAGGCATTCGCTGAATGTGCCCCCAACCATTCCATTCGCCTTAATTTGATGAAGCGTACAATGTCAAATTTATTTGAACATTTCCGCCAACTGATATTTTTTTCCTGGCCCTCCAGACACCATCAACCAGGATCGGGCCAAATATACTTCTTAATACATTTCTTTCGGCGACTAAGAAAGGTTGTTCGTATTTCAGATACGAGCACCCACGTTTCAGCAGCATAAGTAATCACAGGGCCTTATAAGGGGGTTTTATATAATTTTTATTTTAATCGCTTTTGATAGAAGAGAGAACATGAATAATTTTTCATTCTCGCAAAAAAAGCGCGACTTGCCAGCCATAATGCGCTTCTTTTATTTCATTAGATTTTATTCTCGAGACTTACCTCTGCCCCCGAGATAAATGAATGTTTTAGCTGTTTCAAAGTAGTATTCTTTTACCTCGAAGTATTGAGGGACTTTATTTGCGTTTGTGCTGATATACAATATATGTAGTCGTGCTTTATTTTTTTTTTTTTTTGTCAATAAAGTGGGATGTTTAAACACCAAGATAAAACTACCTGAAATACTTCTTATTTTAGAAGAGGAATGCTTAATAAATTGGAAATTAAACAATAAATGTAAATTAATACAGTCTAATGCACTTTTGGGTGTTTTTTTTTTTTTTTTTGACTAAGTAATGTAAAAAAATTAGGGTGAGCAAATACTTTGGAGGGCGGTAGTGTATTTTCTTTGCCCGTTGGTTGATCTCTTTTACTTTTGCGGTATTTCGTCGCTTAAGCTACTTTGCACACCTGGAAATCTTCTCTAGCCTCCACAGGTTGGGCGAGAGAGTAATATCCTCGCTGAGGCTATAATGGAGCCAACTGGTACATATGTTCCAACCACGTACTTATATCCTTAGCGTGGTTAACATGATTTAGACCAATCGCCACTAGATTATTATCTTTACTCCGCCCTAAGGTGAATTTTTTTTTAAAATTTGGAATTGCAATACCCTGGATATCTAGAAATTATTTAAGAATTGAAACAATATTATTAGCTTATTATTATTATTATATATATTATTATTATTATTATTAATTAGTATTATTATTATTATTATTATAACTATTAAAAAAAATAATTAAATTTTAAAAACATTAATGTCAAGGATGTGATGAATTGAGTTAAATATTTTATTTTGTTATTATTTAATACTTCGGAGTGGTATTAGCAGTAGACTCTCTTATATAAACAAATGTGTAAAGTAACATTTTATATAATGTATAAAAAAAATGATTGAAAAAAACAAAAAAAAAAAAAAAACCCTACAACAGGTACCATTTTTAGGTAAAAAAAATTTTTTTTATTTTTCTCTTCTTTGTTTTAATTAATATTATTTTTTTATTAAAAAAATAAAAAAAAAATTAAAAAAAAAAATAAAATAATTGAAAATTGTAATATTTACTCTCAGCTAGAATTTTTTTAAAATTTAGTAAAAAAATAAATAAATAAATAAAAAAATTTGAAAGATGAAATTACCATTTTGGGTTTTGTATTTTTTTTTTTTTTTTTACTTTTCTTACAAAAAAAAAAAGTTTTTTTTAGTGCATAGGGTGAAATACTTACACTTTCTCTTACACCAATAATCCGAGACATGCGGGGTTTCTGGGCAATGAAAGGGCGGATGCCTAAGCGAGGGAGGATTCGCAGGATGCCTTCATAGGCCTCGTACCCTTCTGCGGCTTGTCCAAGAGCCTAATTCAAACTACTAGCAAACGTTGGATAGAAGAGCAGCGTCTACTTTGGTGGGAGAGAACACCAGGACAGAGGCAGACAAAACTGTTTATCAAGAGACATTTGCCTAAATTCACCAAGGATCTACTGAGCCATAGCCGAAGGATATAATATAAGGCTAATAGTGGGTCTACTAACTGGGCATTGTAGGCTGAACAGACACATGCACCAATTACAACTTGCAGAGCGCGGTATGCCGATTCTGCAAGGCGGAAGAAGAGACCTCGGTGCACATCCTTTGCGAGTACGCCGGCCTGGCGAGGACAAGGTTTCTTCAATTGGGTGTAGACAATCCCGAAGCTATGAGCTTCATGACAGAGCTGCTCTCAGCTTTGCTAGGCCTGATTAGGAGGGCGAAGCTGGGGGTGTGCTGTAATTTTAGGGGATCCACAATAGACCTCGTCTTGTAGGTCGCAGTGGAATGAGGCCCGACCCCCGCTTTTATTCTATTCTACACCAATAATACAAATTAATTTAAAAAAAAAAAATGACGTTTTTGAGATATTATTATTAAAACTGGGTACCTGCTGGCTCGGGGCCTAAGCCTATGTGGTTTTTATCCCCCCAATTCCCCCTCCCCATAAATTATCCCCTTAATAAATCTACCCCGGTAGTCTACCGGTTTGTCTACAGTATCTTAAAATATTTTTCAGCTTCAACCCTCCCAGGCATTCCTGCGACAATGATGCCCTCCAAAATACAGGAAACCTGGTACCAGCGAAACGGGGACACTGACATAATAGTGATATACCGTTTCCCTAACTCCATCATCACAGTTCCGACATATGGGATTAGACGTCCTCCCTATATTATGCAAATGAATAGACACCCATGTGTGTCCAGTCACTATACCCACTAAGGCCCTCAGTCCTATTCTACCAAGGAACAGGAGGTAGTCTGAAACACCCTGCTTAGTCACTTTGATAAATCTTTTAGCCTGGAGGCACCCCTGCTTGTCCTCCCAGCATTTCTCCAAAACTCTCGTCTCCCAAAGTCTAATCTGATTATCACAGAACCTCTTAGTGACGGCAAGGGTTGGCTCGAGACCACAAAAAGGTACGGAGGATCCCCCCCTAGCCAGCCGATCCGCCCTCTCATTGCCCTCTATTCCCGCATTCTGGGTACCTAGTAGAGCTGCACTTTGCCCCTCCAAGCCTTCTCCTACATTCTCCCACCAATTTCGAACTCCAACACGGCTTGCTCAAAACCCTCAGTGCTATACTGTAAACACACATATAAACACAGACTATTTTCTAAAAACCACTTTTTATTTCTAAACTAATTTTTATACTCAGGAGATCTCAAAACGTGTATTTCCTAGTGAAAAACACCGAATATTAGAAAATTTGATACGATTATTACAATACTTCCTCTTACTAGGGAGTAAAGGAAATGTCTGGGTTATCTCTATATTACATGGAAATCATACTAGTTTTGTAGAAAAATCCCCCCCTCCCAAAGACCCAAAAACTTATTCTGTAAAATCGCATTCCGGGATTAACATATTTTCTTTAAATTTGGAATTCCATCTTGTATTTTTGTTATATAGGTGGTCAAACCATATATTATACTGAAGTGGTATTTTAGAGGGGCAGTATAACGCTACTGTTCCCCCTAGAACCTCCTAAAAATATAATTTCCCTAGGAAAATTTTTAAAACAAAAGTGATGGGTATTTATGTGGGTAGATAGCACATGATGTTTAATGAAAATCGTTGGAGCCAATTTAGAGAAAATCACGAAAAACTGGAAAAAAAAATTCAGTAAAGTGACACTTCTCATTGATGGATTTTGCTCGCAACCTTCGTGCCTGGTTTAGGGGGGGAAGTAGCGTTATGCTTTCCTCTAAAGTACCACTTCAGTTTAATATATGGTTTTACCACTTACATAATATTAATACACATTAGAAGCAGTGATAGAATACAAAACTTCACTTATACCAGAAAATTCTAAAAAAAAATTATTTTTTGTCACCAGATTTTTGTTTTGTTTTTTATTTTTCAATTTTTCGCGATTTTTTTTTCTTGAAAATCTCAACATTTTCTTTTTCAGTGGGATTCTCGGGAGAGAGGCAACAATGTGAAGTGTCACATCAGTAAGTAACAGAAATGTTGTATTTAAATAATAAAACGATTGGTTCTTTCTTGTTCGCTGTATAATTGTGGTGAAGTGGAAAAATACGAATTTATTTACTAATGTGTATCTGAGTAAATAAAATGCAACTATACTATATTACTTAGGATATCTAAATAATAAATATGGCGTCATTTGTCGCCATATAAATAATAAGTATGGCGTCAACACTACAGCAGGAAAATAATAATAGAAAAACGTTAGTTGATGAGTTTAATTATTAATCTTAAATTAAATAATTTTATAAGTTTTGATTAATTGGTAAATTGCTATCCAGTTATATAATTAGTAATTACATCATTTGGGTATATTTGTATGATGAGGCCAATCCCTGTGACGAACATTGTCCATTCAGTATGCCTTTATTTTCTTTTTATTTAATAGAAATGTATTATTTTTTGTATGGATATATAATAAAGCAAGAAAGAAAAAGTCACTTCAGCACAATGTATGGTTCAACCACATTCATAATATAGAAGGTACCTCTACACTAAATGTAAACCTCAGAATGTTCTTTTAGATTTCCACAGCTAATGTCATGAAAAATATCAGTGATTTGTTAGAAACCGACGTTTCGCTGATATTGCAATAAGCTTCTTCATGTCTTGTGGTAAATCTTTAAGTTGGTAAATCCATGTATTTTTCTTCACACAGCTACACATTTTATTTCTAAGATTGTAGGGACATTTTAGTAAATTTCACAATCAACTCCCAGTCTTTTCTTTTAAAACACTCCGAATATTGGGTGTGGGTCACTGATGACCCTACCCACGCTCTTGTTTTTCTAATGTAAAATTGTTGAAATTAATTATTTCCTGACCAGCCTGGAGGACATTTATCCTCCGGCCGCCTGTATTGCTTGGAGCAGAATACCTATTATTACAACGTAACAATGAATTTATTGCGATGTATTATACTTCGAAAAACGTAGCCTGGAGTCCCACCGGGTACTATTAGAACTTGTAATTTAGATAACTTGATTCCAGTGGCTGTGCCTTCCCATGCTCTGCAAACATTTCCTAGACGTTGCATTCTAGGAAAATAGGGTCTGTGATCACCCTGTTAACTTGCTTCCGGATTCCACTGTGGAAATATTTCCGGGAAGTAATTAGTCGCATTGGTTTCCGATCTCAATCTTTCTGTTTTTCTTTTATCGTCTATTTCTTTTTTCCACGGATTCTCTGAACTACCTTATTGGGGGGGGGGGGGGGGAGTGGTAGGTTTTAGAATTACCCACCTAACCTTTGTTAATGTGAGGACCTAGGCCTAGCGTTTATTGCCATCTCAGTTTGTTCTAGTCTTTTGATGTGAACCTGGATCGTGTAGTGTCAGCAGGTATTCGCAAAATTATTGAAAATGTAAGAACTGTTTCAGCATTTCTTGAGTTGAAACAACCTGAAGATGGTCCGACTAGAAACGATGAAAAGCTTGAAGTTGTGTCACAGTGCTCTAAAACCGAAGAAGGCTGTTATTTTTTCTAAAGTTTTTTTAATAAATAACGTTCTAAAATGTCTTAGAATGTAATGAACTTTATTCTTTTCCTTTATTCAATGCACTTATTAACACAAATTGGAGAATAAAAAGAGTGGGTTCCTTTGAAGGTAGGGTTGCCAGATCTAATATATTTAATACCACCCTGATATATTTTGTTCTTATTGATATATGATATTAGACTCTAAATATACGTCTAAAAATAATATATTTATCCGATCACTGCGATGATAACAATAATAATTCGTAGTCACACAAACATCAGTGAACAAGTAGTGAATGGTAATTAGGAGTCTCGTTTATAGCGCGCGCATAGCTTGCGTCAAGGCATTCCGCCGGTTCCGCTCTCGCCAAGTGTTAAAAATGACAGAACTAAAAATTTAGGTTACAAATACTTGAAAGGGTGCTCTACACCAACTGACAATCAGATGACATTGAAGTTTAAGATTTTATGGCCGCAGCTGTATGTGCATTTATTTTTGTTATGAATTAACAAATTTTGAAAGATTTAAGTTGGTTTTTATTTAATAAAGTTTCAAAAAAATATGGTGTATTTCTTTCCTAAATGATATATTTTTGAAATCTTAATCATATATGTTTACATTTTTCACTGGTAACCCCATTTGAAGGACTACTTTGTGTCAGATTTTTCACCCGGTATTTAAGCAGTTCTGGTTGGCATAACTCTGGACAATTGAAAATAAATTTAAAATTAATTAAACGAAAAAGAGATTCTTTTTAATTATTTCGAGGTCTATTGTCCGGCCGTGTAAAGTACTTTAATGATGTAATTGTGGTAAAGCTTGATGTTATCCTTATTTATACGAAAGCTTTGTCCAAATTCTGGAAGCAGAATTCTCAAGAAATATGACAAGTAGGTGACCGCAATCAGCAATAAAGCTTCCCAGGTAGCTTCCAGTGCTAACAAACCAGCGAACAGGTAAGCATTTTATATCAAAGATCTCCGGGTCTATATTTAAATAACAGACGTGTTTTGGCGAACTACCTGGTAGATAATATTTATGTGGAACAAGAAAATCACATGTGGTTGACCGCTCACATGGCAAAATCGATCAATCAGGAGTCCAGCTTTACTGAATGTTTTTTTTTCTTTCAGTTTATTGTAATTTTATCACAAACGGCTCCAAACTATTACTATCTAGTACCTATCACTTTTATTTGAAATGTTTTCCCAGGAAAAGTTGATTTTTTTGTAGGTTCTGAGATAACGTTATGGTTTCCTCTAAAGTGCTACTTCAATATAATACAGGGGTGTCCGGGCTAAGTTGTCCACCCCCTTTTTCTCGGTAATTATTGATGATAGAAAAAAAAATTCAAATCATAACTCCCTTTATTATTTGAGTAGTATCTAATGATATTATAAAAAAAAAAATTCTACTGCTGATATGCAGGTTACAGAAACAAACTTTTTTTTTCAAATAGGAACCCCTACTTTTTATTATGAATTCTAAAAGTACCTTTTTTTTTGTGAGAAAAATTGTTTTTGAAAAATTAAAATTGCTTTTGTAGTTCACAAGTTATGAATTTTTGAATGAAAAAAAAACTTTTTTTACTGCTGACTGCTGGAACTTAAAAACCAAAATGGCTTCCTGTGTTTTTGCCTAGTCGGTCCATAAAATAAAAAATAAAAAAATCTGGAATTTCCTCCGTTAATACACTAATATTAGCCAAAAAGGTAAGTAGGCGCTTTTGATCCCCTTCGCGAAACCCCTGAACAATGTGGTACCTAAATGGCTTATTTGATAGTGCCAGAGTATTCCCCACACGACTTTAACTAATTCCCAGAACTATAGCCGCATTTCGAACAAGTGTTAGGATTCTGCAGCACAAACAGTAGTAAATCAAGCTCAGTATCGAAAGTACGAATATTCCTAACCCTATTTTTTGGCCCTTGGCGAATGTCAGTGCCAAACAAGCGGAACGTTGCGCAATACGAGCAATCATTTTCCGGCTTGGGTGTCTTCGTTCAGAAAATCTCTCCTGGTAAACTCTTGCAGCTGTTTAAGTTTGACGACGGCATTAACAAAAATGTCGTACAGTTTTTTCGTTTGTCGAATATGTACGGTTCATCTTGCCGGAACGAATGGAAGTTTGAGGTAGACTGAAAGTATTTCAGTATTAACACATGGTCTACAACTTATGTGATTAAAACAATAAACAAGAGAGCATTTGTGTAAACATTCATCTTGCATTTTTGTTTTTGCCCTTTGGACGGACTCTTATGCGTTTATCCATAATTGTTTTTTATTACTATGCCAGCGGTAAAAAAACTTTTTTTTTTCATTCAAAAATTCACAACTTGGGAACTACAAATCTTTAATTTTTCAAAAACAATTTTTCTCACAAAAAAGGTACTTTTAGAATTGATAATAAAAAATAGGGGTTCCCATTTGAAAAAAAATAGTTTGTTTCTGTAACCTGCATATCAGCAGTAGAATTCTTTTTTTTATAATATCATTAGATACTACTCAAAAAATAAAAGGAGTTATGATTTGAAATTTTTTGTCCATCATCAATAATTACCGAGAAAAAGGGAGTGGACACCCTGTATATGGTTTTGTTGTGGTTGGTTCCGCAGAGCTGGAAATCATCAGAGATATTTTCCGTGATAGCCTGCTTCTTTTTGTAGTCGTCGACCGGTTTCAGGCGTTCGCCCATCATCAGGATGCTTTTTGTCAAACAGTGTGATAACACAGATTTGTAGAGAGCATATGGCATATGCTAACTTCACAGATAACTAAGTATTACTTTGATTTGAAACATTTTTGTCTGGCGTTAATTTCAAATGTTATACGTGGTTGAATGTGTATAGAGCGCTCTAGTGGGGCATAATATAATCATCACTTCTCTACCTGCCAAGACTAGTAGGTTGGTTACTTATCAACCACCTCTATTTTTATGTGGAAGGGGCGAGGTTATGTTTTTCGCTAAAGTTCTATTTTAGTTTATTAGACAACTCAAAACTGATGTTAGACAACTCATCATTTAAATGATGTTAATTAGAATTAAATAATATGTTGTCAAAATTCTGAGTTTTTTTTTTGCATTAGCAAGCGCTATACAGCCATAATCAAATTATAACATATAAGATTTAAATCACCATATTAATATGGGGTACAATCTATAGTGGGTTAAATACTATTTGACAGTGCATTACAAAGTCTGCTATATATTTATAAATTTTATAATTATTGCTTTGTAGCAATGTTCTATAAGAGAAGGGTTGAGGTACCCCAGACCAGTCAGATTGTGAAACAAGACAGCTCTTTCTGTTTTGTGCAATGGACAGATCATTATGATCATTATGATATGCTCCAGATCTTCTTCTGCGCAACATTTGATCAAAAACATTTTCAAATTACCCTTAATTCCTGAATGACCTTTCACCCAGCAAAGGTACACTTTACTGTTTTGTTACCAACTTTCAAATTATGGAATTCATCTCTTATTAAAATAATTAATGGATTGGTTTCTAGCTTTCCTGATGCATTTTCTAATTACAGTAACGCTCTTTGACTATCCGAGAAAATTAGAAATCTGCAATCTTCTGAGTTCAGCTTTCTTATATATCTTATTGCTTCCAATATAGCCAATAGTTCCGCAGAGTATTAAATTGTTGCCCAATTGGGCAAGGCAAATGAACTCTCATAAAGCTTGCTAGAGTCATAAAATGCGCTACCATCTAGCTTAGATCCATCGGTGAACATACACATAAAACCAGGCCATTTTTCTAAAATATATGCATGGAAGGCTAAATTAATGGAATAATTATTAGTCATTGAATAATTTGTTAGATAGTATAACTCAATGGACTCTATGACGGCAAAATAATCGAAGGAATAATGAAGTAATAAGATTACAATTGCTGGTACTTAGTGGTACGGGCAATCTGAGAAAAATTGGTAGTTAACAGTGAGGACTCCTTTTTCTTCCAATAACGGTGCGTGAGATTTTTTATTGTGAGTTCTGCTACTTTAGAATATGTGGGACTATTGCAAGCGAGTAATTTACATAGTGTCTATCTGATAAGATCTGTCTTCTAATATCCAGTGGAGGTTCGCACGCTTCAGCTTTATGACGTCAATAGGGGTACTCTGCAGAAGCCCTAGGCATAATCTCAAACATTTATACTGCACTAAGTAGAAAATTCTGAATTGTTTGAAGAAAATTGGTTTACTTTAAAAGCGTTTTTATTGAAGTTATTATAATTTTCTATGATTTTATCCATAAAAGCACTATCAGCTTTCATTAAATTTGTTATTATAAAAACTATGAATGAATACAGAGACCTATCACTTTTATTAATTTTTTTCCCGAGAAAGTACATTTAAAGAAGTTTTGGTGGAGGGAGAGTATATTGGTTTCCTCAAAAAAAGTCATTTTATTTAGTTCAAATTCTCCAGTTGATATAAAATTTGAAGACAGGTAAACATTTAATAAAAATTATAAGTTTGAGGATTAGAATGGGACGATATTGGTGTAAATATAAGTGCAAACTATCTTAACAACCTAAAGTTCGCAGACAATGTGGTTCTAGTAGCCACATCCGAAGATCACTTGATCAATGTTTTGAAGCGTCAATTTAGGTGATTTTTTTTATAATAAGTTTGGGTGAGACTTCTACAGTTTTCATAGTTTTAGTATCTGGGGCTGGGCACCTTAAAATATGTGCACATATCGATTATTCTTTAACATCGATAATTTCTTTTTTAATGTGTCGATTGCTTTCCAATTATTTTACCACCAATATTTGTTTATATATTTAGGTTTGTTAATTAAATAGTTTCTGTGTTAAAAGTTTTTCGTATATTCTGATAGTTTGGTGATTTAGTAAAAATAATCCTAAGAATTTTGCAGACTTCTTGTTTTAGTTGTAAGTAAATTTAATAATTCTTATTTTTAGATATGATATTGGGTTTTTCTATGACTTGAGAGAAGTAACTTTTTTTAAATTTTATTATTATTTTTTTAAATTTCAGATTATTCAGTTCATTCTTGTTTTTTCAAAAAAGAATTTATATCAAACGAAATGGATAGCATAAATAAAAATTATGAAATGAATGAAGAAATAATAAAATTAAATGACGATTTTGGTATAACTAGGGATGGAATTAATTTGGTGGCTTTAAGTGAGAAACAAGTTTCATTACAAATATTAAATGACGATATTAGCGGCATAATGAATTTTTTCCAGAATACTTTTTATAATGATGTTGAAGATGAAGAATTGGATGATATAAAACCAAATAAAGCATTATTAGATGAAAGAATTAAGAATTTTAAATTACCCGCCCAGGAATCAATTAAAACTGAATCAGTTGATATACTGGAAGAAAAAGGTCCTAGTTGTAGTAAAAATAATAATGAAGATAAAATATGTGATAAAAAAGCAATTGAAGAAAAAGATTTACTACGAACAGTAGAATCAAAAATAATTAAAACTAGTCATACAAACAGTAATCCAATTAAAGGTAAATCATTATTAAATTCTAGCAAAAATATTGTTAAATCTTCAACAAAAACTATATCTTTGTTAAAGACCAATAGAAATATTATAAAAACTGACAGTGAAATTATTACAAAGAAATGTAATAAAGCAATTCGTAGAAAATTTAAAGAAGCTTCCACTCAAACTGAATTTTTGAAAATAGAAAAGACAATAGATACGTTACCAGAATTAAAGATTGAAACTAATAAAAGTGGAAGTGCAATCTATCTAGAAGCACCACAATCTTCTAGTGAATTTAAAAACCAAATTAAACTTGAATTTCCATTAAATTCTAGTGTAAATATAGTTAATAATACAGTGAAACTTACGACATTGTATAAATCAAATAAAAATCTTACAACTAGCAAAATTGATAAAACAATAGAATCAAAACCAAGAAAATCAAAAAAAACAATCATTGACAATAACCAAACTGACATAAAAGATGATACACATCAAACATTAATGATTGTAGATTCCGATTTAGAATGTATAAAAAAAAACAATGATCAAACCAATAAATCTTTAATAATTTCTAGTGAAAATATGGGCAAAACTATAAAACAAGTTAATTCATTGTTAAAATTAGACAGGGAAATTATAAAAAGTTCAGAAAATCTGAATGATAAAAAGAATATTGATAAAATACAAACAGATCAAACTTATACAACAATAGATACGAAACCCATGCAATTTTTAAAATACAATTCTGATACAACAGTAGATACAAAAGAAATAAAATTTGAAATACAATTTGAACCTGATGATTTTGATACAGCAATAGCTTCAAAACCAATAAAGTCAGACCTTCACATACCAGTCAATAAATCTGAAAGTGCAATCTGTACAGCAAATGTAGTAAAAAACACCATTAAACTTGAATCGTTGATGGAAAATTCAGATAATCAGATTGATACAAAGATATCTGATATAAAACAAACAAAATCTGTTACAAAAGTGGATACAGAATCAATAAAATCAAAAATACCAATGGAAACATACAATTCAGTTAAAAAAGTACTTCCAAATAAAAGAAAAAAAATTGAGGTAATAATTGACAAATGTAAAAGTGTAACAACAGAGTCCGTTGTGCATAACAATCCAAATAAAGGTAAAGCTTTGTTAAATTCTAAAAAAATTTTGAGGAAAAGCTGCATAAAACAGAAGTCGTTATTAAAAACAAACAGAAACGTAATGATAAGTTCAGATAATAATCAGATTGATACAAAAAAATTGGATGCAGAACAAACAGAATCAATCAGTCATTCTGAAACTAGTCAAACTGATGTAGTAATGGATTTAAAATCAGAATCACTGGGGGAAAAAAAAAATTTTGATATAAGAATACTTTCAACTAGATCACTAATCAATCAAACTGACTCAACAATAGGTTCAAAACAAAAAAAATTATTAACGCATATTGAAACAAATAATTCTGGTACAAATACAACGGAAATTAGGTGTCAAAAGATGGAAACCAACCAAACTGACAGTGCAGTAGATTTAAAACTAACACGATTAGATATGCCGGTTACAATAAACAAATCTGATATTCAGATTATAAAAAAGTCAAATCCAATCAAAGGTAAGTCATTGTTAAATTCCAAAAAAAATGTGGTTAAGAGTTCTGTGAAATTAAAACCAAATAGTGATATTACACAAAGCTTAGTCACTCAGATTGTTACAAAGAAATCTGATACAATCATCAGTACACAAATAACAGATTCTGCAAGACAAATTGAGACCTGCCATACTGGGGCACAACTAGATTCAAAACTAAGAAAATCAGAAATCCAGATGGAAATTACCAGTGCCGTTACCACAGTAGACTCAAAACTATCGGAGTGTGTTAATATAGAGTGTACAGAACCAGTGGAAGTACACATACAGAATGAAACAAGCAAATCTGAAACTTCAGAGTATACAGAACCAGTGGAAGTAGACATACAGAATGAAACAAGCAAATCGGAAACTTCAGAGCGTACAGAACAAGTGGAAGTAGACGTACAGAATGAAACAAGCAAATCGGAAACTTCAGAGCGTACAGAACCAGTGGAAGTAGACATTCAGAATGAAACAAGCAAATCGGGAACTACAGAGCGTACAGAACCAGTGGAAGTAAACATACAGAATGAAACAAGCAAATCGGAAACTTCAGAGCGTACAGAACCCGTGGAAGTAACCATAAGATGAACCAAGCATATCGAAAGTCAGAGCGTTACAGAACAGTGGAAGTAGAATATTACAGAATGAAAGATAGCAAATCGGAACTTCAGAGCGTACAGGTAACCAGTGGAAGCGTAAACATACGAATGAACAAGCATATCGGAAACTTCCGCATCGTAAAGAACCAGTGGTAGTATGATATACAGAATGAAACCAAGCAAATCGGACACTTCGATGCGTACGAACCAGGGAAGTAGACATACAGAAGAAACAAGCAAATCGGAAACTCAGAGTGTACGATCCAGTGGATGTAGGTAACAGAGGCAACCAAACAAACCTGGACACTTTTGTTAGTACAGAAAAAAGTGAAGGATAACATGCACAAGGACACAACGAATCTGATAAAGTTATTTTTAAAATTACTAAAGTACAGTTAGAAAAATTATTTAGAAATCAACAATTCTGCATAGAACCTGAAGTCAAATCTACCTTTGGCCGAAATGTATAAACAATTCTAGACAAAATTAATATTATAAAACACCAAACAGAACTGCAGTCAGGCAGATAATAAAAAGTTAAGTTACTGGAATGAAAGTGTATCACAACATTTAGAAATAACAAATTGTAACAAAAATTCTGACAGGAGAAAATTTATTCCAAAATATTCTGCCACATTATAAAAAAAAGAAAGTTGAAAAGCAAAATGCAAAACTTTACTAGAAGTTTAGCAAAATCTTCAAAAAACCCTAAATTAACAGGAAGTTATAGATAACGAGTGTATTACTAACTCACTAGACTGTGATAACAAGATACAGGAATTCAGAGATGGACTATTTCAGGAAATTTCTTCAGCAAAGCATGATTATTTGTGTGAATTCCAATAGTTCTGTAGCGGAATGCAGTAATCTGGCACAATCTACGGAATCAACGTAAACGAACAATTATGGATGAAGATAAGCAAGAACAAAATTGAAACAAATGAAATTTCTACAGATATAATATATTGTGGTCAACATTTAAAGATATAGAAATAATTAAAAAATGTCAGAAACGATTACGGTAGACAGTGATCTGGATAGCAATTATTCAGTGGCAGTTTTTCACCCTGTTATCTAATGAAATTGTTAGACAAGAAACTATTTATAGAAAGGACCTGAAGGCTATCCTAGGATAGGTTTCGTTATGATTTGATGCCGAAGTACCAAATGAGGTATGCTATATTTGTTTATCATTTTTTTTTCATATATTCTCTCTACTGCATTTTTTTGCGGTTTTTGTTTTGAGCGACCGCACTGCGACCTTTAATCCGGTCTATTGTGCTATGCCCCCTGGATGCCGCAGGCTGCCCACAGCACCCGAACAGATGTCCCATTTGAACATCCGCTCTACAACACCTCCATCAGTCTGAGATCCCTAAGGAACCCCACTATCCTGACGGGCTCTAGAGAGGGTATATCCCCCTCCTCCACCTGGTAGCTACCCAGGTTCTTGAACCTTCTCTGAGTGGCAGCCTCACATTCTGTTAGGAGATGTAATGGAGTTTCCTCCAACTCCCCCACCAGAATCTGCATGAGCTATCACTTTCCAAACCCAGCTTCACCAGGTGTCCTCTAAGTCGGCAATGCCCCGTGAGGAAACCCGTAAGAACGCGGAGCTTGTTCTTGCTCAACCCAATGCAGGCCTCCGACCTCCGTTGGTTATAATTTCCCAAGCAGATCTTGGCCTGCCGCAAATCGGGGAGGGAGTACCAGAGTTGAGATCTCTTCGTCTCCTCCTCCTTCCTAAGTTCCTCTAACAGAAACTGGTCGCTAATCCCTCAAAAAGGTTCCGGCCCCAGAAGTGGGGTCATAGCGCCTGTCTTGGCCAGGGCGTCGGCCATCTCTTTCCCTTCAATGCCAACATGCCCCGGCACCCACCAGAGTGCAACTTTGTTCCTGCTGCCCAGATCGTTAAGTTTATCTAGGCATTCCCAAACCATTTTAGAGTTAATGACTGGTGCACCCAGAGCTCCAATGGCTGCTTGACTATCAGAAAGGATTACAATCTCCTGATTCCTGTATCCCCTATCGAGGTTAAATTGAACACATCTTCCGATAGCGTATATCTCCGCCTGGAAGATGCTGGGAAATTTACCCATGGGTTCCGAGTGCTTGATCCTTGGACCAACCACCCCCGCCCCAGTCTCTTACTGCATACATGTTGGTTCATGTAAAATTTAGATGTAGGTTTATAGGTAATTCCCTCATGCGTTGGTCTAGTGGCTAGCGCACTAGCTTTTCTTGTGAGAATTCAGGGTTCGATTCCCGTGAGGGCAAAGTCGGTGTTGACCCAGCATCGTGATAAAAAGTGGGAACTGTGACAAGCCTTGGCCCTTCATGGACTGTTGCGCCATAGTTTTTTTTTTAAGGGTTATAGGCTGTTATAGGGTTTTTATGTATATTTAGTTAATTATGGTGTAATAACAAACTTAAATAGCCTTTACATAATTATTTATTTGTCCATCACTGACCTTTCGATACATTATATGTCAGTTTCAAAGAGATGTTTTAATCATAACCAATGTAAAACCAAATCATTTAAACAATTTTTTTTGAGAACCTGTGAGAGCCCAAAAAAATTTCTTTAGTCTAAGGGTGTGTTGTGAACAAAATATCTTTAAATACGAAAAGTAACAGGAAGTTCTTCTTGCCGTCACTTATTGGTCAGGTTACACTTATTTAATGAAGCATTGGAAAGACACACCACCGGGGTGCCTCCAGGCAATAGATTTATCAAAGATATTTTTAAGCCATGGGGTTTCGATTACCTCCATCACCCTGAGTAGGATAAAATTGAAAATTTTTTTAGTAAGAGCAAGTTATTGTAATTGTGTCAAATTTTCGATATTGTGTTTTCATAGGAAATACAAGTTTTGTGGTCGCCCTGAATCCAAAAGAGAGGGTCTGTGTGCCTCTGTATGAGACAGTATATCTCAAAAACCGGAAAAAAATCGCAGAATGTTCAAACTCAATATTTCGTTAAAGTATTACCCAGGAGATACTGAGAATAAGCTTTTCGTAAAAGTCGTTCAACCGGAAGAGCCAGTTTACTGATTTTTTTTTTTGTGATTTTCTCTAAAATGGCTCCAAGGATTTTCTTTAAATTAGGAATTTGAACAACACATATAAAGAGCTACAACTTTTATTTGTACATTTTTCTGGGTAAAATCATTTAAGGGGGCTTTTGGGGAGGGGTAGGGTTATGTTTTCCTTTAAAGTGCTATCATAGATGATTATACAATTCTACCAATCTAAACAAAATTAATTAGAAATAAATAGAATGCCAAAATTTCGAGTTTCATGAAAATTAGTAAACCGGAAATGTGTTTTTACTGAACAGTTTTTTTTTTTCAGTTTCCGCGATTTTCTCCATAAAAACATCGAAGAATTTCCTTAAATTTGGGTATACTAACTATAAACTTTGTCAGTTACAATTTTGGGGAACTGCAGTAAGAGAAAGTTGTGAGAGTGTTTCACACCAGATTTTTTTTTTTTTCACAATCATATGTTTTGGCATTGTTTTATAGCTAGACAAATGTGCGGTATCACGTTGCTGTACAGTTCTGCTGAGGAACAGTATGTCTGGGCCGTAGTTAATGTTAAAGAGTTCAAGAGAAAATATAAAGATTATAATATAAAATTGGTAAGTTTAATTTTAATAATTTTCATTTATTTGAATCATAAATTATTTTCTCTTACTCTTAAGATACATCGTGGACAGAAGTTTCGAAATTGTGTTTTCATCGGAAATACACAAAATATCTTAATAACAAAAAGTCGTTGGAAGCTTATATGTGGTTCTTGCGATTATCGTATTAGACACGGAAGTTCCGGTCACAATCCATTAACCAGATGATGCAATTTTAAAGAAAATTTCTTGATTAAAGCGTATTAATTAGCATCAGAGATATTTTCCGTGATAGCCTGCTTCTTTTTGTGGTCATCATCAGGATATTTTTGTTAAACAGTGTAGTAACATAGACTTGCACAGAGCAAATACAGTGGTACACTGTATTAATTAGAGTAAGAGAAAGTCGTGTGAGTGTTTCATAAAAAAAAAACATATTTGTTTAATTTCTGAATATGTTTCAGTTGTTAAAGAAGCCTAACTTTAGGATGGATTTGCATCGGGTCTACAGAAAGATTAGTAAAATGATAATTCAAGGAACTCATACTTTAGATGAACTTAAAGAATATCTGATTGAAAATTTAGATAAAATTGTGTCTGAATATGAAATGTACATTTCGCTTAGAAAAATGCATAAAGGTATGTATAACAGATTTATTATCATGTAGAAAGTCGTGGGTTAGCCCCCATTTTGTTTTAGGGTTCTTGGCGAGATATGGGTTTCACAGGGAGGTGGGTATTATGTCCGCACTGATAATACGAAGAATAGAAGAAGGAATAGGAGCCAGGGTAACAGGGCTAATCCAGGGTGTAATATCTCGGTCAGCCTAGCCACAATCTTTCAGGCAGAGATAAAAAGGCATGGGGTATATAGTCCAGAATGGTCATCTACTCCAGACAACCAGGCTGCTTAATGTGCCATCAGCTCGTACCCACTCAACTCGAGGCTGGTGTGGGACTTGACCGAGAGGACTCCATAGAAACCCTTATTGGACCGCAACCTTTCTGTGGCATATTGCAGAACTACTTTAACAAGGCTGTGCGGCCATACGAATGACTGTAGGTCTGTGTAGATTTTATCACGCAGAAGAAGGAAAAACAGCATTGCACGTACACACAGTACGTGACACACACTGAGAGGCTTGTGTGATTGACGTCTTTGGGGAGGAGAAACTGACGCCTTCAAGCTTCACCCAGTAGTTTCTCCCCAGACTCCTAAGTCTAATTAAAAAGACAGAACTGGAGAGGGTACTGTAACTTGTGAGTGCCTTCAAGCTTCACCCAGTAGTTTCTCCCCAGACTCCTAAGTCTGATTAAAGAGACAGAACTGGAGGGTACTGTAACTTGTGAGTGCCTTCAAGCGTCGCCCTGTAGTTTCTCCCCAGACTCCCAAGTCTAATTAAAGAGACAGACCTGGAGAGGGTACTGTAACTTGTGAGTGCCTTCAAGCTTCATCCAGTAGTTTCTCCCCAGACTCTTGAGTCTAATTAAAGAGACAGAACTGGAAAGGGTACTGTAACTTGTGAGTGCCTTTTATGCTTCAGCCAGTAGTTTCTCGCCAGATTCCTAAGTCTAATTAGAGAACTGGAGAGGGTACTATGACTTGTGTATGAGTGCCTTCAAGCTTCACAGTAATCTCTCTCTCCAGACTCCTTAGACTAACTAAAGAGACAGAACTAGAGAAATTAACTTGTCCGCTCTCATCTTGTGAATGCCACAATGGACCCTAGGGATGGTATAAATTTAATAGTCAACCCCTACAGAATCCAATCGAATCCTTGCAAATAATTATTTATTTAATTATTTATGATTTACAGAATTTATGAGTCCGATTACTTATGATTTACAGAATTTTATGAGTCCGAGTTAGAAGCTACTCAAGAATTAGCGGCTGAATTAGAAATACGAAGACGTATACAAAATAGAAATATAGAAAGGACTAAAACAATAGCCGATATTAAAAAGAGAAGCTGGTGTAGGGTGTGTCAGAAAGAAGCTAATTTGCATTGTGCTCCCGCTAAATACTACTGCAGCGTCAATTGTGTGGTAAACTTCTAACACCAATAGTGCTAATTTTTAGCGAATAGATTTCTTATGTGTGAAAAAAGAAAAGCTGTAAGGGAACTCAAAATTGCATATTCCGACGCGGTATTCCGTTAAAATCCGCTAATCGGGATAAATGGCTATCACATCGAATTATTCGACAACAGATAATATATTTGATTTGACCAATCTAATTAAGCTAAAATTAAGTATGAAAAAGCACAATGTTTATGTACTATTTGTTGACCTTTCATCGGCCTTTGATAATATCGATTGAGATTTGGTCTCATCATTAAACTGCACTTTTACAGTCTCTCCTCAAAAATAGTTAAGACTATAAAGAATTTGTTCACTGATACAACAGCTTCCATTATATGTAGAAATGTCTATCTTAGGGTTTCTATACTGAAAATGGGGTGAAACAGGGGTGTCTTCTCAGCCCCTGCTTGTTTTCTTTGTTTATAAATGACCTAGGGGGGAGGTGTAGTCGTGAACAGCAAATGTAAGATAAAATTTGTTAGTATATGCCGAAGATATCGCTCAACTGACCTCGGATCCGGTATCCCTCCAATTAATGATAAACTCTCTCGACAAATATTGTAAATTGTGGGACCTGAAAATCAACCCTAGAAAAGTACAAGATCCATGGGTCTTTCGAAACGGCCGTTGACCAGCCAAAAATTGAGAAATGGTTTTTGGGGCTAAAATTATATTAGCATAGTACTTACTCCCACATTATCTATGTCTAAACACTTGAATAGCGAGTTATCAAAAGCAAAACTGAGCTTTAACTCAAAATGGTCTCAATTTTAAAAAACTAACCTTGAATGCACTTTTATTAACCGTAATCGAGTATGAGTATCTGTTCCACTTCCTGGCGGATTGTCCATCTCATGTTTATGATACCGGGCGTTGTTATATTCAGCAAAAGTGGAATATTCCCTTGCAGGTCCTCTAAGTTCAGTGGCCAACCTTATTTGAGGCGTAGGTATGTGGCGACACCATCGCCCACCCCTTGGGGTGCAATCAGCCTCTGGCTCTTTATGAGAGCCAGTTTTTTCCCTTCTTCTTGACCTATCCTTTTTCCTTTTCCCCTTGCTGGTTTACTAGCAAGTATTCCTAGGTTACTGCACCTCTGTCCACTAGGCACTGGACGAAATCAGTAGATGGAAGGTAACCATCGAGTGTGCGATCAGTCACGCTAGCTTGTTGAGCTGAAATACTGAACTACGGGCGCAAGCGTCAATTTCCAAGCCCAATTGCTTGCAATTGAGGTTGGATTCGTAGTGGTCGTGGTTTAACCAATAACTCCAATGACTTTGGTTATGAGTTGAGCGGGAGGAGGCTCGCAATATAAATTTAACCCTGGTGCCAGCCCGTAGCTGGAAGTGCACTTGCTAGATGTGCGCGGCCCACCGGAGCCTGCTAGAGTGCCTTCTCTAGCTTCTGGTAGTGGGGTGTGACCACTATGTGGGATCACTCTGCGCGCTGGTTGAGCGTATCTCAACCTACCCTTAAATGGGTCAAG
>JAAEAF010014513.1:0-121853 GCA_011037195.1 Triatoma infestans
AAAATACAATTTTTCTATAATAACCAAAAATTAAACATACTTAACAGTTTTAATTATCTGGGTATATTATTTTCAAATACAGGTATATTTTACAAAACAAGCGGGGAAATGATAAATAAATCAACTGCGGCTATTATTAAAGTTTTAGGTATATTAGCTAAATCTAAATATACTTCCTGGGACATGGTAAATAAATTATTTGATAGTTTGGTGAGATCAGTTCTTCTTTATGGTGCGAAAGTATGGTCACTCCGCTATCTAGAACAGATAGAAATGTTCTCACAAAATATCAAATATTTACTTCACTGGTCAGCTAATACCCCAAATTATTTCATAAGATGCGAACTAGGCAAAAAAAAAATTAGTAATATGGTATTAAAATTAACCTTGCAATGGTACCTTAAAGTTTTAAAAAAGCCTGCAAACAGGCTACCTACAATTGGTTTTGAACGACAGCTGTAATTAGAAGAAAAATTTAATAATCAAGTTTACAACTGGGTATCACAAAAAACATTTGTTTATATACGCTGATCATGAATGGATTTGGGTAAACTGAGGTCCCTGCATTATAGAGAATAATATTAAAAATGTGTTGCAAACATATGAAAACAAATTATTCTACGAAGACTGGGGGAGAACAAGGAATTCAAGCTATAATCCTATATATTTCTCTTTGAAAAAGTTCAGGAATACTTTTATTTTAACGCTCCAATTAAAATAAAGCGCCTTTTTAGTAGGATCAGATTAATGCATTGGAAATACATATCTTTTTATTTAATAAAACTAAATATAAATGGAACGCAGACGCTTTTGCAATTTAAACTTATGATCTGTATCATTTTTTTATCATGTGCCCCCCGTTTGAGCTCTTTAGAATAACTCATTTAGATCAATTTTTAAAGGATGGTGGCAGTTTAATTGGTAATGATGGCAGTGACAAGAATAATGGCGAAGATTTTTTGTTTGTTTCAATATCAGTATGTCTTCTCTTATGTACTCCAGAAGTTCATGACTTTGATATGCGAAAATACCGAAAAAGTTTAACTGCATCAGCACATGTTCATGAAACAATATAATACAATCCTTTGTCTTCCCTTGAAGCTAACTTTGGATGAAATGAATTTTCCGGCTTTCTCATTCTCCTCCTCTGTTTTAATAAAAGAGCAATTAGAAGCAAACTTTCGTAAGATGCCATTTTCTTAACATCAACCCGTATTTCTTTTTACAGTGGCGCCACCAGTGGGCAGCTTAATTTTTGCGCTTCACATACGGTGGCTCCACTAGTTGCGCCATCAGATTACGCACCAGTGGCCTAGTCTAATAGCGGCCTACGTTCCACTATAGCGACATAGGTACGCGCGCTCTCTGACCAGCTGATTAGATTTCTTGAACTCGGTAACCTCCGTCTCAATCGCTGCCTGCTCACAAGAATCTTTTCACTTGTTTACCTTTTTACGTGATTTAAATTAATTGTTATTGGATTATTTTGGAAATTCATTTATATACTTCTGTCTGTTTCATCGTAAACAGAATTTTTAATTTTGTTGGATTTCGTGTTGCATTTATTGGTTATACACTCTTTATTAAATATTTGCCGTAAATTCTAACACGTTTATTATTAAATTCCCCTCTAGGATTTACATTTTTTTCTATTACTTGCTGCTCCTCTTAATTTGGATTTAATTGTTACGAATAGCGGTCCCATTATGGCACCTCAAAACTTAACTGCGGCTTTATTTAACCGTCAGATGTCTGTATCTACGGCTGCTTCAGAGTCAACTATGACGCATCTAGAGGCATTAAGTCCTGATCGCCCTTTCCTACAGTTGGGTGTTACTTGGTTGTTTGAAAACCTTCATGCTGACTATAATTCAGCCAATGAAAAGCTGCGTTCCCTACCTTAATCTGGAAATTTTACCGAACGGCTTGAATGAGGAAATAATTGCACAAATTAGAGGAGTTATTAGCGAAAGGCGAACTTCATGCTTTGGAGCTTCTCGCGGCTGCTACACCAGTTCCACTTGCTGCTTCAACTCACTAGACCCTAGGTTGAATTTAGCACCTAATCCTTTGAATCATTAACTTTGTCTGAATTGCCTCGTTTAACTTTGCCTAAATGTAACGGTACTTCCGATTGGGATGAATTTTATAAGCAATTCATGACACTTGTTCATGACAACGTTATGTTATCTCCTAAACAAAAACTGCTATATTTAATTAATCATTTAGCGGCAATATTTTATTGAATAAAATAAAGATCGGATAAAGTTTTAAAAAAATCTTTATAATAGTTAAAAACCGAACATGAAAGGCAAAATAAATAAGGAAAATTTTAAAAAATAATAAGCAATCTGGAAAAATGTATCAAACTCACACAGTCATCGCACACTAATCAAACCATGAATATAAACTCTGAAAACAGATAGTTACTCTTTAAGCTACCAACACGGCGGAGTGCACTGATCATTTTTTCAGGGATTTAGAATTTGTGGTGAGAGGAACCACAATACAACTAGATCGCAGTGGATTTGGTTTTGTCAAACCAAACAGATACCACAATGATTATTGTGATGAGTGCATCAACTAAATTTGCTCTGTACAAGTCTATGTTATCACACTGTTTGACTAAAACATCCTGAATGGGCGAGCGCCCGAAACCGGTCGATGTCCACAAAAAGAAGCAGGCTATCACGGAAAATATCTCTGAAAATTTATAAACTGAAAGTACCAGTTGGTAATCTATAGTAGTTTAAAGAATACTTTAAAACAAGATAAGACGGAGGTTCCTGTTTTCAGGCTAACTAAAAGTGTTCACCAGAAAAGATGAAATTTCTTCTGGTCGTATGGCAGGAATATTGAATAGTTGCTTTTCTATAAATGTTGTCTAACAGTTGTTTATTACAATATAAGCATTTTTACACATCATACAGAAAAGGACTTATTTAAAAACGAATCAATGTCTTCGAATTTTAGGTGCCACCAGATCCCCTTCCAATATACTATTAGCTTCTGTCCAAATATGAGTTAGTTCCTAAAAAAGAAAAAAGTTCGCAGTAAAATAAACAGGAAAACTTGAACGATTAACACACAGCCTGACTGACTTACTTCAGACTGTTTAATTTCATTGTTATTTCTCTTGGTGAGTTCATCCATTGTGTTGTAAAGTTCCATCAACAGAAGACCTTCATTTATATGTATAAAAAAATTACAATTATTTATAAGTGAAATAAATCTTCAGAAAATAAAGTAAACGATAATTCTGCAAAAAAATAATTACCACTCATCCTCGATTTACTAAGTCGAAGTTGATTCAACAATTGTAACAATTCTCTGATATGGCTGGCAATCAGCGAGAGTTCATCATCGGATAAACCTTGAACGATAAAAGAAAAGTGTTCAAATAATTCTAAATAACAAATCACATTCTCTGAGTGACAACATATTATTCAAACTTGGAACATTTACAGAAATATTTGATTTCCTAAAATATTTTATATCTGGGGCTACTTACACTATATTGGAACGGACAAACAGTTTCAAACGAAAGTTTCGCCTTAAAATCGATAAGAGAAATCAGAGGCAGAAAAAAGGCGGGAAAAAAAGAAGATCGTGGCTATTTTCTTGAGATTAGTGTTGAACCTATTTGTATGTACGGACGCAATAACCAGTTTCCCCCCTTTGCTAGTAACCCCACCACTGGGGAGTTTATTTTCTACATGCATCACACCTTCGGAATTTCATGTAAAAATGTACATTAGTATAAACTGTAAATTGAATAAATATATACACAGATGCAAAATGAAAATCGTGATAACCTGGTGGCGATATATCGCTGTTCTTTTAACTTTTTTAATTACAGTGTGTCTGTAATTTTTTTTTTAAGGCGCGTCAACATCTATGGTCATTGGCACCCGGAGCTTTTTCAGTGTACTTCGGACACACTTGTCTTGTAAAGTTCCATTAACAGAAGACCTTCGTTTATGTATAAAAAAAATTACATGTTATATCGAAGGTGTGGTGCATGTAGAAAATGGAACGGACAAACAGTGCCAATCGAAAGTGATGGAGTATCATATTATGAGTAGTTGGTACACAAGTTTGGGTGGGAAAATCGATGCCCCCTTTGCCTGTAAAACATTTCTCTCGTTACCGGAAGTGAGCTGTAGACGCTCCTAGGAAGAAAAAATCTAAGGGTAGCACAGGTGGAGTCGAACCCGCGTCCTCTGCGTGGGAGTCCGGTTAGCAACCTTCTCTAGGTGTGTCTGTAATAAGAAGGGAAATATTATCTGTTCATATTACATTTTTATGTTTTGTTAGTTTCTCTGTGATTAATTAAAGACTGGTTACCACTTTTCTTAAACTCTGTGTTTATGTGAGAAGTCTATTTCTTTAAAGAGTTTTCAGCAAAAAAAGAGACTGCAAAATTTCAGAAATGGGATATGAATGTGATTGATATCATAAATATTGATAACAGCTATAATAATAATTAATAAGATTTGGTAAAATTTATAAGTAATTAATTGAGACTGTTAATCTATTTCTGGCTGTTTTGATGGAGGTTCGAATTTTGTTGTTGTTGAGTCTCTTGTCTATTTTGTTTTCAAGTTATTTTAAAGCTAAGTTTTTTTCTTTATTTTGTTGGTATAATACATATTTATAAAATAATAAAAAAAGAGATCAAGCTGTGAGTATTCCGTATTAATGGTTCTACACATTTAATGTTACAATTATTCAATGATATCAAAAATATAAGTAAATTCAATTATTTTTAAGATGGAAAATGTAAATTGGTTGAATAAAAATATTTCAAAAGCTTCTAGAGAGTCACTCAAAATATTACACAAATTAATTTTCGGCACTGAGAGTGACAGAGAATATAGAGCAAGATTAAGAAGTGGCTTTCAGTATGTATCTAACTCGGATAAAAATAAAATTCAAGAAATTAAAAATTTAAGTGGTAAAGAACTTTTATTGGTTAGTAAAATATTAAAGTTATAGAATTATTAGCCTATGAGGCGTTATGTATGGAAGCGTCGAGAATGCGTGGGAAGTTTGAATGTAATTCATTGTCTGACTGGGGAATGATTGTGGGTCTGTGGGCCTATTAATGTTAGGATTATGTTTAGGTTAGGTTCTTACGCTTATTAGATGGGTGAATGTAATTTATTGTTTATTTGGAATATGAATGTTAGCTAGTAGGTTTTTATTTTTAGTGCTTAGGATAGATAGGACTGGGAGGTGGGGCAAATAAGAATTAGGGCCTTAATTTTTCTTTTAGTTAGGTATTACGGTATTTTTTTTTAAGTTTATCAGATTTATCAGTTTTCTTGAGTGTTTGAATCAGTATGGATGCGCGTCAACGCGTTCCCATACTTCAATGAGTACATTTGGGCAGGTATGAGAGCGAGCCCGTGCCTGAGGGTTAAAAAAAAATATTAAAATTAGATTATTATAATACTAAAGAACAACTAGTTGATAAAAGTCGATTGCTTAAATAATGTCAATGACCTTTAAAGTTCAGAAAGTGTAACTGATTTCTGATGATAAAGATGCTTCTATGAGGATTGAAAAATTTGATCAGAAAGACATTTTGATGAAAATGTTCTTTCAAAATTAAGGATGAACTTGGTTAGCAATGGGCATCAAAGGATTCGGAGGACACCAGAAAGATAGAAAAAGAGCTGTCGAAGAAGTAAAGCAATTTAATTACCAAAAACCCACGGATACACGTTCAAGAGAAGTTTCGGCTCCAAGAAAATGTTTCGTGTGCGGAAAGTAAGGATCTTGAGAATATTCTTCTGAGCAAAAAGAGAGAAGCTGTCTTTAATGTGGGAATCCTGGGCACTTTGCAAGTAAGGGCGATAAGAAAGAACAGTTGACATTTAAGACTAAAAATGAGAAAACGTTCAAGAAACATATCAAGAAGGTTCGACTAAATGATGAACGCTGTAATAGATACTGGTGCGAGTGATTGCAGCATAAAAGAATTCCCTGTTAGGAAGTTGGGTCTAAATAAAGTGCCATTAGATGTAACTCTAACTGGTTTTGGTGACGCAAATTGTGTAACGGTAATCAAGGAGGCAGTTCTTGGTGTTTTGGAAATTGAGGGCGTTCTAGGAACAGAACAAGACTGTTATGAGGTCATTGTGGGCAGGTGTTGGCTGGGCCAGCCACATATTGCCTATTCAGCATGGAGCAAAGGTTAAAGACGATCCATTCAAAGTCCTCCAATTAGAAGAGACTATGACCTAAGCAAAAATTCAGGCTAAGGAGAGTTAAGTGTACCCCAGCGAGCATCAGTATATGGAAGTCTCGGTAGGAACTGAAACATTTCAAGTGTTAGCAAGAAATGAGACAGAGGAAACCATTGACATTATTAAAGGAACAGTAGTTGATAGAGGTCAAATTCTTGTTATTGAAGAAGATGTAGCAAGTGGACGCAGAGTAGGCCAAGAGTGAGAATTACGAGAAGAAGAAATGCAAATAGGAATAGAAGTCACAGCAGTAACTGTACTTACTTAATGAGTTTCCGATGTGTTCGAAAGATAACACATTTAAAAAATTTAACTGAAATGGAGATTGAAGAAGAACCAGAAAGACCCAAACCTAAACTAGTTATTTAGAAAGAAGACAAATAGCAGATATTGCTAAGGAATGGAGAGATGAGGGAATCGTAGCCGAGTCAAAATCACCGTATGCAAACCCTGTGTTTATTAGTTAAGAAGAAGAGCGGGAAGCCAAACTTGTTGTTGACTATAGGCGGATAAATGTCTTGACTAAAACATTCCCTATTCCAGACAAGATACATAATTGGAGATCCTAAGTGGAAGAGAACTATTTGTAACATTAGATTTGGCTCATGGCCGTCCACAGGTTTCGTTAAGCGAAAAGGCAAAACAGAAGACAGCTTTTAGTATCCCAGAAGAACATGCGCAGTTCGACTGGATGGATTTGGTTTAAAGAATCTCCTTATGAATTCACAAGAATGGTAAATAAAGCTCTTGGACAGTTAGGAAGCAACGTTGGTATGGGTTATTTAGACAATCTTCGATACCAGCCAGGAAATAGCAAGATTAAAAAGTGTGTTAGGGGATTTAAAAGAAGCCTGCTAACTTCAAGAACCTAGAAGTGTTATTTCGGCAGAAGGGAGGTTGAATATTTAGGGTTCGTCATATCTGCGAGGGGAATCAATACAGAGCATCAGAAAATGCTAGCAATAGCTAACTACTCGGAACCTACCAATATGCAGGAAATTCGACGTTTTTTTGGGATTATCCAGTTTCTTTCGGTGCTTAATACCAGATTTGCCAGAAGCTCATTGTCTCTAACGGCTTTAACTAGGAAGGAAGTAAAGGGGACAAGTAAAGAGACGCATTTCAAGATTTGAAGGACACTTTGACGAAAGAACCAGTTAATAATCCTACAGCCAAAACGGACCTTCAGACTGATGCAACCAAAGAGGCTTTGGCGTGAATGCTACTTCCAGAAGATAAGGATAGCAAGTTAAACCTGGTATAAAAAAACTGTTTAAACAAAATACATTCATTAAAGCACTTTCTGTTGATGTATTTTGACGGAAGCAGCGATGATGATAACAAACGGAATATCAAGTTTGAGCATACTCCGACTTTTCGCTTTGTGAGGTTTTGTTAACCGTTATCCTCCCCATACACACATCATACAGTCCATTAATGCTCAGGACATCTCAAAAACAAACTTCCTCATACACCAATAAGAAAAAGTAAAATATCCGGTATGGATCAGCGGTATGATAGGGCGTTAAGGTTCACCGATTCACCAGAAGGCCACTAAAATATCTGAAATTAATCAGTCATAGGGTGATATGTTGCGGTTCACAGATTTCCAAAAGGCCTCTAAATGTACGGGTTGAATCAGCGGTATGATAGGGCGTTAAGGTTCACCGATTCACCAGAAGGCCACTAAAATATCTGAAATTAATCAGTCATAGGGTGACATGTTGCGGTTCACTGATTCACCAGAAGACCTCTAAAATATACGGCGTGAACGGTGGTAAAGTGAGTGCTGGGATTCACAGAATCACCAGAAGGCATCTAAAATATACGGTGTGAATCAGTGATAGGATGAGCCTTTGGAGTTCACAGTTCAACCGAGGGCCTCTAAAATATCCGTTATGAATCAATGGTATGGTGGAGCGTTGAGGTACACAGATTCACCAGAAGGCGTCCAAAATATCCGGTGTGAATCAGTAATATGATAGGGCGTTAAATTTCACACATTTACCAGATGGTCTCTTAAATATTCGGTATGAATCAGCGGTATGGTGTGCGTTGGGCTTCACTAATTCATCTGAAGGCCTCTAAAATACCCGGTATAAATGAGTAGTGTAGTGGCATGTTGGGTTCAAAGATTCACCAGAAGGCCTCTAAAATATCCAGTGTGTATCAGTTGTATGGTAGGACGATCGGGTTTACAGAATCACGAAAAGACCTCTAAAATATACGGTGTGGATCAGTGGTATAGTGGTTCACTGGTGGTATAGTGTGAATAGTGATATGATGGGGCGCTTGGGTTCACAGATTCACCATAGGGCCTTTAAAATATCCGGTATAAATCAGTGGCATGGTGGAGCGTTGGGGTTCACAGATTCACAAGAAGGCCTCTAAAATATCCGGTGCACCAGTGGCATGTTAGGGCGTTGGGGTTTACAGATTTACTAGACGGCCTCTAAAATATCTGGTATGAATCAGTGGCATAGTGAGATGTTAGGTTCACAGATTCACCAGAAGGCACTTAAAATATCCGACAATAATCAGTGGTAGGTGAGGCGTTGGGGTGCACAGAATTACTAGAGGTCCTCTAAAATATTCGGTGTGAATCAGTTATATGATGTGGCGTTCAGTTTCACAGATTCACCAGATGGCCTCTAAAATTTCCGCTACGAATGAGTGGTATGGTGGAGCGTTGCGGTTTACAGAATCACCAGAAGACCTCTAAAATATATGGTGTGAATCAGTGGTTCATATGGTGCTGGGGTTCACAGAAAAATCAGGAGGCCTCTAAAATATACGCTATCAGTCAGTGATATGGAGGGGTGCTGGGTTCTCAGATCACCAGAAGTCCTCTAAAATATTCGGTATGAATCAGTAACATGGTGGGGCGTTGGGGTGTACAGATTCACCAGAAGGCCTCCAAAATATCCGGTATGAATCAGTGGTATAGTGGGACGTTGGTCTTCACTGATTCACCAGAAGGCTTCTAAAATATCCGTTATGTATTAGTAGTATAGCGCCATGTTAGGTTCACACATTCATCAGACGGCCTCTAAAATATCCAGAGTGTATCAGTTGTATGTTGGGGCGTTGGGGGTCAATGATTTATAAGAAGACCTCTAAAATGTTCAGTGTGTATCAGTTGTGTGTTTGGTCGTTGGGTTTTACAGATTCATTAGTAGGCCGCTAAAATATCTGGGATGAATCAGTGGTATGGCGAGATGTTGGGGTTCAAAGATTCGCCTGAAAGCATCTAATATATTCGCTATTATCCAGTGGAATGGGGCGGCGTTGGATTCACATATTCACTATAAGGCCTCTAAAATATCGTTTTTGAATCAGTGGTATGGTGGGGCAGTGGGGTTAACAGATTCAGCAGAAGACCTATAAAATAACCGGTGTGATTCAGTGATATATTGGGTCATTGGACTTCACAGATTCACCAGAAGAGCCTCTAAAATATCCGGTATGAATCTGTGGTTTCGTTGGTGTTGGGGTTCACAGAACATCAGAAGGCCTCTAACATATCCTGCGTGGATAAGTGGTATAGTGAGATATTGGGGTTCTCAGATTCGACAGTAGGCTTCTAAAATATCCGTGTTGATTCAGCAGAAGGCCTCCAAAATTTCTGGTATTAATTAGAAGTTGAGTGAGCCGTTGCGGCCACGAATCACCCGAAGACCTCTAAAATATATGGTGTGAATCAGTGGATTAGATAGTGTTGGGTTCACACAAAAACCAGAAGGCGTCTAAAATATACTCTCTTAATAAGTGATATAGAGGGGTGTTGGGTTCACAGATTCTCGAGAAGTCCCCTAAAATATTCGGTATGAATCAGTGACACGATTGGGTGTTGGGTTTCACAGACCCACCAGTACGCCTCTAAAATATCCGGTATGAGTCACTGGCATGGTGTGGCGTTGAGGTTTACAGATTGACCAGAAGGCCTCTAAAATATCTGGTATGAATCAGTGATATAGTAAGATGTTGGCGTTTATAGATTCCCCAGAAGGCCTTTAAATAACCGATATTGATCAGTGTTATGGTGAGGCGTTGGCATGCACAGAAAAACCTGATGGCATCTAAAATATACGTTCGGACTTAGTGATATCATAGGGCTTAGGTTCACAGATTCGCCAGAAGGTCTCTAAAACATACGGCGTGAATCGATGGTATAATAATCGGATTGAATAATAATAAATCGGATCCACAGATTCACCAGATCGCCTCTAAAATATCCATAATGGATCAGTTGTATGGTGAGATGTTGGGGTTCACAGATTCACCAGACGGCATCTACAATATCTGGTATGAATCAGTGGTATAATGATTTTGAGATTCACCAGAAAGCATCTAAAATATTTGGTATTATTCAGTTGAATTCTGAGGCGCTGAGGTTCACAGATTCACCATAACGCCTCTAGAATATCCGTTATGAATCACAGATTAACATGGGTCATTTGCGTTCACAGATTCACCAGAAGGCCTCTAAAATATCCGGGTTGAATCAGCGATATGATGCGCCGTTGGGGTTCAGCTATTCACCAGAAGGCCTCTAAAATATCCGGTGTATCAGTGATATGACGGGGCGTTGGGTACACGGATTGACCAGAAGGCCTCCAAAATATCCGGTATGAATCAGAGGTATGGTGACATATTGGGGTCCCCAGATCCACAGAAGGCCTCTACAATATCCGTATGAATCAGTGGTTTAGTTGGTGTTGGGGTTCACAGAACACCAGAAGGCATCTAAAATATTCTGTGTTAATCAGTGGTATGGTGGGACATTGAGGTTCCCAGAATCACACGAAGGCCTCTAGAGTATACGGTATGTATCATTTGTATGCTAGGGCGTTAAGGATTACGGAATCTCCAGAAGTCCTCTAAAATATCTGGTATGTATCAGTGGTATGGTTGGGCGTTGGAGTTTACAGATTCAACAGAAGGCCTCTGAAATATCTGGTATGAATTAGTGGTATGATGAGATGTTGGAGATCACAGGTTCGCCAGAAAGCATCTAAAGTATTCGGTATTACTCAGTGGAGTGGTGAGGCGTTGGGGTTCACAGATTCACCATAAGGCCTCTAAAATATCCGGTGTGAATAGTGATATGATGTGTTATTGGAGTTCATAGATTCACCAGAAGGCCTCTAAAATATATCGTCTGAAATTGATTTGATCGGGGTTGGGATTCATTGATTCACTACAATACCTCTAGAATATCCCATATGAATCAGAGGTATGATGCGCCGTTGGGTTTCACAGTTTCACAAGAAGGCCTTTAAAATATTCAGTCTGAATCTTGGGTGATATGTTGGGTCACTGGAGTTCACAGATTCACCGCAAGGCCTCTAAAATATCTGGTGTGATATTGATTTGATGAGAGTTGGGATTCACAGATTCAGTGAAAAGCCTCTAGAATATCTCGTATCACTGGAATGGTGCGCTGTTGTGGTTCACACAATCACTAGAAGGCGTATAAAATAACCGTTGTGAATCAGTGATATGATAGGACTTTGGGCTCCACTGATTCATCCGCTGGCCTCTAAAATATGCGGAATGAATCAGTAGTGTAGTGGCATGTTGGGTTTACAGATTCCCCAGAAGGCCTTTAAAATATCCGGTGTATCAGTGATGATAGGGCATTGGGGTTCACTGATTCCCCAGTAGGCCTCCAAAATATACGTTTTGAATCAGTGATATGACGGGGCGTTGGATTCACAGAGTCACCAGAAGGCCTCTAAAATATCTGGTGTGATATTGATTTGATGGAGGCTGGGATTCATAGATTCACTAAAATGGGTCATTGGAATTTACACATTCACCGGAAGGCCTCTAAAATATCCGTTCTGAATCAGTGGTATGGTGGGTCATTGAAGTACACAGATTCGCCGGAAGGCCCCTAAAATATGCTGTGACTCAGTGAAATGATGGGTCATTGGAGTTCACAGATTCACCAGAAGGCCTCTAAAATATGCTGTGAATCAGTGGTATGATGCGTCATTCGGTTTTACAGATTCAACGGAAGGCCCCTAAAATATCCTATGAATCACTGATATGAGGGTCATTGGAGTTCACAGATTCAGCGGAAGTGATATGATGGGTCATTGGAGTTCACAGATCGCCGGAAGGCCCCTAAAATATCCTGTGAATCAGTAATATGATGGGTCACTGGAGTTCGCAGATTCACCGGAAGGCCCCTAAAATAAATTATTCTAAGAAAATTAATTGTAAGAGTTAATTTAAATTAAAGTAAAGTGTTAGTTTCACACCAGATTCACCGGAAGGCCCCTAAAATAAATTATTCTAAGAAAATTAACTGTAAGAGTTAATTTAAATTAAAGTAAAGTGTTAGTTTCACACCAGAGTTTTGTTACAGGCAGACTGATGTCCTCTGAACTAATGCACCGGATTGCGCTTCGCTTTGCTATTTCTCCTTATTTGTTTATTTATTTGCATGTAAATTACAAATTTCCCTTCCAAAATTCTATAACTTTCATATTAAGATATACCTCAATGAGCAGAATTAATTAATCGTTACTTTTTTCTGTAATACATAAGACTCCTTACTTGATATATTTTTCACAGCTTTCCAAATAGATTCTAATTTTGCTTGTACTATTATATAATTAGTAGGTGGCAGTAGAAAATAACGTTCACTTAGCCCCATACGACTTGCTGCAGTTTGAACAGCAAATACTTTCTTGGCTTGTGTAGTACCAGAACATGAATTACATACCCAGACTGAATCCATATCTATTGAACATGCTGGAAGTAAGATACCCTTGGTGCACGGGCAGTTCAGAGCAGCAAGATAAGTTCCAAATTCCTGCAAATATAAAAGTAACAAATAACCATCTTAATTATCTAAATAAAACTAATGTTGATGTGTTCGGTATTTTTTGTGTGTTTATATTGGTAGTCTTAAATCACCAAATTACCGTTGGATCTTGGCAACGGCAGCAATTGCATAAAAACTGTTTAGTCATTAGTAGAAAGTGCCTTCTGGCAGGTGTAGACCAGAGTTGAGGACAGTAGGTTGTAGTAATCTCAGCACCTTCAGTAATATCCATGGAAGCAGTAACTAACATTGCTGGTCCTCCGGTGTCATCCGTCTCAAGACCAACGGAATAGTTGTGTCTTGTGTTGGGAGTGCAGCTATGATTCATCATTGCCGCCAGCGGATACAAACCACGCAGACTCCCAGATTCACCTTCATTGTGTGGGACTTCAAATGATGTGCCATCCAATACACCGCAGCAATGTAGTAACCAACATTCTTCTTTTTCACTCAAACCATTGAGCAAGTAATGTTTCAACTGGGATATCTATAACACTCATTTATGTTGATTAAATTATAGATACAATGAATAATCTTTTCATTTCATTTTCTAATCAGCTAGTCATTAATTATAATATTAATATTATTATTATAATTTAATTTAATGTCATTATAATTATAGTCATTAATGATTTAACATAAATAACTGGAACTTTTATTTTCATTTTTGTTTATTATTCTGCTGTATTTTTTTTTTAAAGTTTGTATTTCTTCATAACTTCAAGACTATTTTTATATTAAAGCCTTGGTAATGACAGGATTCTCTGTCGAAACGTTGGCATAATTGAAGGTTTTTTCCTTCTTGATCGATCCTCACTAAATAAATTCATAACATTAATTATAACGATAAAATCCTGGATAATTCACTAAAATGAAATATATGTGTATAATTACCCTCAACTTTATTCTCCTTCATCTCTCTATTGGTTGTGGCATTCTTAATCAAAATGCCTAACACCATCTGATTTTATATTTCGATTTTTGCCTAACAATTTGTGATGCCCGAAAGTCTTGTGAATTATTTAGTTAATTAACAAGTTCATATACTTTTGTTATTAGCTTTATTAGATTTAAATACCAGCACATTGATAAAATGCTTTGCCTACATTCATGGTATTGGGTATGGGTATACAATTAGGAAAGACCGAAAAGTTATGAATTAGCGGAGGGGGCTGACCTCAATTATTTGGTTTAGAAATATAAGCTTTATTATTATTTCCATCCTTTAATAATACTTATTTCGACTTCGCTTATAAAAATTAATTTAATTAAAATCTTATTCCCTTCTTAATTATGTTTCAAAAAATTAATGAAAGAAGAGATCGATTATATTGATTTAGTCGAACTGTAAACGTGTAGGTTATTTTTGTTTAGAAAGAGGATTTGTCTTAATTACCGATGCTTCCCTTATTTTTTTAATTTATTGTTAAAAGTAGAAAATATTACTGAAGACTTAAACATACTAAAAACATCGGTACTTTTAATTGTATTTTGTAATCTGCTTTTAAATAAGTCAATCAGAGTACGGTAATGACCTCGTTTGCTGGTTAAGAATGTTGGATTAGGTTAGTGCTGCTTTTAATGAGACTTAAAAATATATGAAGCTAAAGTGGAGAAGGTGATTATTAAATTTTATGATATTACTTATGAATTATGATTGTTTGTCATGAATTTTTAAATCTTAGAAACATTTTGTGTATACTTATGTAGAACATATCAGAAAAATGTAAGAATTTCTTCTAGTATGACTTTGTAACAAATGTATTTACTGAATATGTGGTTGGATCCGCAATGCTGGATAACATCCATGATTTTATCCGAAATAGCTGTATTTTGTTCGTAACAAAATGAAGCATGCTATGACAGATAAAATCATAAATATACTTATTACTTTGATTTATGTTGGAAATGTAATAATCATCACTAAGTAAACTTGAGTTTAGTATATAGAAACAATCCAGATATACTTGCCTGTTTTTCCGTATTTTTATCTTTGTTCGCGTGCAGTAGTTTAATAATTTCCTTTTCTTTTTCTGGCATATACAAACACCTTAGCAGTGTCAGAGTTTTATAAAGCCTTGCTGACCATTGACCAGGTTCCATTTGTACCTTAGCCATTAGTTGTTTGAGTAGTTTACAATCTTTACGGTGCGCAGATTGTTGTTCGCATTGCCTTCCATAGCATATGGGTAGACCACAACCATTGGGACAAGCGGTTAGTGGTCGGCCCCCTGTTAGACAAACGGAACATCCAGGCAGGTCATCACTTGTTCGAGGCCCTAGAGAGTGTTTTAAAAGAAAACATTTAAAAATTTGGATAAAGAAATATGACTAGCTTTTGTTTCCAAATAAGAACAACTCTTTGGCATCCAATATTGGTAATATATTATTTATTGGCTACTAACTGAAACTGAATTAAATTCAGATTATGAAACATCAATTACTGTTAGCTAATTTTAGTAGGTCAAGTTTCTTAAAATAAAATTGCACTGAGAAATAAAAAAGAGTTGGCCAAGGTGTAAAATTGTTCTTGAGAAACTCAAATGACATTGATTGACATTATTATTACGAAATTCTTAAATTTTAAAATTACAAAACAGACATTAAATTGTTGATACCTTATAAAATTAAATTGATTTTAAGATATTTGCTTAGGGAGTATTGGTGGTTTCGTATAGGTTTTCGAGTTTCTCTCGAAAGGAAGGGGTAAGTTTTGGAAATCCCATTTCTTTCAGTTAATCATTTTAATTAATTTATATGAAAAGAGATTTTGTTTAATTTGCGACATTTGCTAAAATAGAAAAATCTTGCAGTTTTTTGTAGAAAACGAATTTTATAGGTTTGTCGGAAGAAGATCTGAGAGAGTATGTAAAGTATACTGAGTTATAATAAAACTGGCAGTTGAAACTTTGAGAACAGCTTAAAAGAGAGTTGTGTAAGCAAATCACAAGACAATCGTCTTGTCAAACAATTTGTTTCTCAAAATAAATGAATTGGATTAAAGTTTTTAAAATATGGAAAGATTTTCTTAATTGATTTGAACAATCTCAGGTATATAGATAGATAGCTTGTCACATGTGTTTACATCTAAAAACATGAAGTGATAACTATCAAAACAAACCTATAACTGATGGATAATCTTTAAAAATGATTTCTCCTGCCTTAATGTTTTTAACAGCAAACAGTCCTCGACCTCCATAATTTGATTCTTGGATTCTCCATACTGGTTCGTTACATTGATTTCGCTCTCTTAATAATTTATTTAAAATTTCCATTGCCTTTCAGTTGAATAAAATAAAACAAGCACAATATACTAATCACAAAATAATTAAAAAATGATAATAAATAAACGTACACTGCTGACTAGACCGATTTTAATTTGAATCATAAACGTTAAATTGTTACTACAGTCTATGTAGTTAACTAAATCTACCGGGACCAAATATAGGACACACACACGCACACCTTAGAATACAATAGCTATTTTTATATTTCAAAATAATCTTGTTTACTTGAGTATTTTTTTAAATAGTCACCAGGTTTCACTCTTGTTTTTTATTTTTTTAGAGAATTGCTTTTTTTAAAACATCGACTAAGATATAAAAAAATATATAATTAACTGCGCATAATTTGATATGTAAAGGTTACAAAGTTTAAGAGGAAGAGGTGTTTCGATTTTTATCTGGTTGTTGGTTTCAGTTTTGATAAGTTATTCGAGGCTCTTACATTTCTTCAAACTGGAAATTAAAACGATAAAACCGGAATCTCCAATACTCTCTTTTTCTTTTCTTTTTTATACGAGAGAACTTTATAGGATGATTCACACTAAATTACCAGAAGAAATTATATATTATCCTGAATGAATCATCATTGCGTTCTCAATTTTTTGACGAAATCGGTATTGAACCGACCAAATTGACTCCTCTGGTTGAGGGAATTTTGTTGGACACGCTAGCTGTAGTCTGTAACCATATTTACAGCTAGTATGCACAATGAGGGGATTGATTTGTTTTAATTCCTACTCATGTAAATCTCAACGTGACAAATACATTGTACATAACATTAATAACATCAATGTCTTTATTAGTCTCCAAATGTCTCACGATTGATTAGTATGCTGTGTTTTAGCAACTTAATGTAATTAAGCAGCTCCACTTTTGTAAATTTGTTTTTTTACAATAAAGTGTTTCTCTCTAGTGGAATCTACACCAAAATTTCATTCTAATGTATTTGTTCGTAGCTTAAATTTTATTTTTGATAATTCAGTAGTTCTTGAAAAATTCCAGTTTGAAGAACTTTCTCCAGAAATTTGAGAACTAAACATGTTTGGTGATTTTCTCTAAAAGAAAATCATCTGAAGTGATAGATATTTTGCAGTAATAAGTTACCTTGATAAAAGTGATCCAGACGCGAAATAGTTGTAAATTTAATTCTCTACAGTATTTATCAAGTGGATTATTTCTATGATTGGTTGGATATCAACAAAAATGTATATTAGTTAGTCCTCTCCCATTAACTGAATTAAAACATAGCCAAAATTGGAATATACTAAATTCAGCCAAATTATTTCAAGTATCTTTGTGGGGGAAATATATTGTTAAATTAAAGAATTGTCTTTTTTTTAGATCAGCTACATCCAATGAATTGATAGATACATACCCTTACATTAAAGAAAGTTACCTTTTGTACAGGTAACTTCACGATAATAGATAGATAATTAAGTTTATTGAAAGAAAAATACAAAAAATAAAAGGATCTTGTATATCAAATTAAAATTTATAGCAGTGGGCAACGTCCGTCTGCCAGGTTTTCCCGAATTATTTACATTTAACAAAGCTAAAGAAAATAAATAAATAAATACACGAGAGGAACTAAAGCAGAAAACAAAAAATACCATAATAATTAAATTCCGCAAACATGAATTGTCAGTAACGCCAAGTTACTATAATCTATACAGATTGCACCAGTTTTTGCCATTTAGATAACTTACAAATTCACCAAATATTAACATATTTTTACATAACCAATGTTTTCTAAATTTACTTAATACTGGGCAGCGACATATGAAACGGTAAGTATCTTCATATACGCCCATATTACATAATGAACAGTTGCCGCTCCGATCTGTACACCATGGTTTAAAATTCAAATTAAGTAATTGACCTCGTATTTAAAAATAATTTTAATTAGGTGCATCTTGTTAGTTACCAAATAACTTCTATGGCCCAGTGCGAAATTTAAATGTTTGTAAAAACCATTAAACTTTGAGGTGGCAACTTTATGCATTAATTCCTTCTTATGGGCAACCTTAACTGCCCCTATCAACGCAACGGACCATCTTTTAAAATCTTCACAATTAGTTCACTAACGTACTGCCATCCACTTTCCCAATTAATTTCTCCCATTCTGCGTAATAGAATACTTTCCTGTTGACGAATTTATTCGTGAGAATAAAAGGAAGACGGTTGTTTGGCACATTCAAAACCTTTTGTAAATAAGAAAAATGGGTACCTAATGTGTACTGAAACATAGAGGGGGATCCCGTCTCCAGGTAAAGAAAATAGGTAGGGGTATTATAAGGGAGAGAAAATAAATTTTTTTCGAAAAAACAAAATAATTTCTCCACTTCATCATAATGCTGGTAACCCCAAACTTGTGAGGCGTAATACTTAACGGATCGTGGAACAGAGTTGAACACAGTCTTTTTACTTTTTAAAGGTACGCTATTTTTGAACGTAAGGTGCTTCCAAATGGAATTCAGACCAAATTTAGCATCGAAAGCTTATTAGATAGATGAATTTTCAAATTAAGCGTGGAAGTCAGCGTCATCCCCAAATATTTGTATTGCTTCACTGCCTCCAATTTTTTGTCTTTAATAAACCACTGTTCATATTTAGATGCCTTTCCTCCGTTTTTAAAAACCATTACTTCAGTTTTATTTAGGTTTATTTGAAGATTCCAGTTTGACAGTACTTAACTAGATTATTTAGCATTCTTTGCAAATTAACAGGTTCGGAACTCATCAAGACGAGATCATCAGCGTACATAAGGCAGTTAATGTTTATATCCTCAAGATACACTCCACCTCACAAACATTCGGGAAGATTGTTCATGAACAAATCAAATAAAAGTGGGGATATTAGGCAGCCCTGTTTAACCCGCAAGCTTTCCTTCTTGACACCATACAGAACACTGCGTTCCAGTATTCTAATAAATTTCATTGACACCCCAATATTATACAATTTATAAAATATTGCACCCTATCCAGGGAATCGAAGCCGCTTTCAGGACGACAAAACAGCAATATACTTTTCTTGAGAGATATTTTTCGTGATAGCCTGCTTTTTGTGGTCAGCGACCGGTTTCGGGCGTTGATACTTTGTATCAACCAAATTGTCTCTGTGCAAGTCTATGTTACCACGCAATTTGACGAAAAACATCCTGATGAACGCCCGACACCGGTCGATGACCACAAAAAGAAGCAGGGTATCACGGAAAATATCTCTGATGCTTTCCAGCTCTGCCGAACCAATCACAACATACTTTTCTTCTTTTGAATGATAATTTTAATTTGACGATATTGAATAAATTAAAAATATCTTCATCCACCGTAAATCTTATATAAAATGGAATCTTAAAATGAAAAGTTGAAAACAAGATACATTTATCATTGTAAAAATGGATTACACTCTACTCTATTCAAAAAGAATGTTAAACACTCAGGAAAAGTGTGAAACAATGTCAAATTTTCGAAATTGTTGGAAAAAAAATTGTTTCTAGCGGATGATGTTTATGTGAATGGTTGTGAAAATAATGCAAACTTGAAAAATTGCAGGAACCGTTTACATGATACTCCGTTTAGTTACTATCACAATTTCGGTGAAAATTGGAAGAAAATTCTATGGAAGGTTTTTCTTCAGTTTTTCACGATTTTCTTTAAAGTGGCGAACTGCGGCCTGCACATTTATTGGAAATATTTTTTCCATTAAAATTGAATTTTGCTGAATGTCCATCACTTCTCATAATAAAAGCGATGGATTATCATCAAGGTGAAAATCGATCACCTTTACTATGAGAACCTTCAATATTGAAATGCATTGTCATTTCAGTGCATTGTGTGATTCTACCACTTATATAATTTTACGGTGCATTAAATACATTACAACAAAATCAGAATTTGAAGAAAATTGCTTAATCGTTAATAAACTTTATAGAATAGATATCGAAAACTGCCCGCAGGGTTTTCTTTAAACTTGAATGCTAACTGTACAGATATAAATTGATCGCCTTCATGATGTAACATTTTTCCCTTATAACCTCCAAAAATCAATTTTTTCGGGGAACATTTTAAATAAAAAGTAATCGACTTTTGTATAAATAGAATTTTTATATAACAAGCTTAAGAATAGTTATTTATTTAAAAAATGAGAAAGGTATGTCTTTTACACACTCGAGATCAGACAGCGAGTGCGTCAAACTGGACGAGAATTGTGAAAAATAATCGCCCACGAGTTAGTGATTTTTTTCGGGTTTGAAAAATGAACCTTTTTTTACAGCCTTATTTTCTTTTAATTAATATTATATGTTATACATTTAGTTACCCTGACGTTTCGGCATTTTACATGCCATTGTAGGGTAACTAAATGTACAACATATAATATTAATTAAAAGAAAATAAGACTGTAAAAAAAAAATTATTTTTCAAACCCGAAAAAAAATCACAACATTCATTGGAAAACAGCCAATAAACTACTACAACGCATTCAAGTTAAATATTAGATTTTTTCTGTAATCGTTGAAGAATGTGATTATTATTTCACTAAAATTGGTGAAGAAAATTCAACTTTCACACATAAGTGAGTTACACACTACTTTCTCTCATAGGGTGTAAAAGTAACATTATTCCATTCTAATTAGCCCGACATCAAGCGGCAATTCGCGAAAACAAGATCAAAACAAATTCCAGATTTGGCGGATTTGAGGTTATAGAGAGAGGGAGTATTCTAATTGTATTAAAATATATTCTCAGAATTTGCACCTTTTATATTTTTTGTATACTGATCTATGTAAATTAAGAACCCAATTGAATGCGATTGCAGTAAAAATCTAATATTTTATATGAGAGCCAAGTATTTTTTACAACTGTCGTCCAGTTTGATGCACTTTCTGCGCTCGTGCGGTCAGATTCTGAACTTGAGTGTATAAAAGTTATACTTTTCTCACCTACTAAATAGATCACTATTTTTCGTTTTTTTTTTTTTTTTTTTTTTTTTGAGAAAATCGCGAAAACCTAAAGACCATTTTGTAAAATAGCACTTTGGTTTAACAGATTTTCTTCAGATTTGGTATTTATTAAAATACATTTAATTCTCCTCTGAATTAGGGAGTAAGAAAAGTATGGTATTTTGAAATGCAATATCTTTTATGGGTAACACACTATCCCAGAATTCTACAAAAATCAATTTTTCCCAGAAAAGACCCAAATTAAAGTGACAAATCTTTAATATGCGAACTTTAGGAGAAAATCATTAGAGCATTTTTTAAAAAGTGAAAAACTGAAAGAAAAAAAATGTGGTCAGCACCGATTATTATTGACGATTTTGATGAGAATCTAGAGAGATCCCATGAACAGTATCGAGATTTTGAGATTACTGCGATGTTGTTATATTTTGTACCCGCGCGCACACACAGTTTTGGTGAAAAATGGTATCCGATCACAATCACAGCATTAAGGAAAAGCAAAAATTCGACTAAAAGAATTGTTAGTACAAATAACAACCTATCAATTCCATTTTTTCTGCATATAGTGTTGGTTCAAAGATGTATTAATGAATTTAGGGGTTGCACTCACCCCTGACTCATCTTGTCCATATTGGTATGCAACCTTCGGCAAATTTAATGATATATTGCGTCTTTCGCCACTCTGAATGAAGGAATCTCAAGAAGAAAGTTAATAATTAGTGAGTGTATTCTGTATTTAAGTAATGTCTTTTGAAATCTTCTCCATAACATCTTTTTTTTTCTGTGAAGGAAAAACAGCAACGTCTACTCTACCAAATTTACATTGTTCACTAAGTGTTTTATTAATATTAGTACTCTTTATTTAATATCTATATAGTTCTGAATATCAGAACAGCAAAATTAACAACAAAAAACTATCGACCAATCTTATCGATTAGTTATACGTTTTTTTTTAGCTTTATTTCATTTGTCAAAAATCGTTACCAATAACGACATTATTATGATGTTTGTTTGTTTTAAATAAGAACAAGTTTCGTTTCTAAATTGATATCTACATCAATCGATGAGTATTTCAAAATGTACAATGCCGATCCTCTCCTTCCTGTCATGTATCAGATTTTTAGCCCATGCTCTGCATTCTACGTTGATGATGACGCCAGCTGGAAATTTAAGAAGAAGGGAATGCAATATTGATAAAATTGGTGATGAGCTACAGAAGAAATAACAGCAATAGAATTACTAAGAAACAGTTAGGAATACAAAGAAATACTAACTTTTTGGTCGTTTAAAATGAACAGCCATCAGAGGACTTAAATATCCTTCGGTATTTATGTAGGGATAAAAATACCCAGGAAATCCTTGCCTAGGTATGTATTCCACTTGGCCCATATTTTCCCGATCTATTGGAGATTCCCCTTCACAACTCACCCATACTGTTTTTACCTGTAAAAGGTTTACCAAGTAAATATTAAAAAACAAATCTGGTGTGAAACACTCACACGACTTTCTTTTACTGCATTGTACACAGATATATGAGGAGACAGATTTTCTTCAAACTTATTATTTTTACGAAATGTTTGGGCTTGTCTTCAATTATATATTAATTGGGAGAATATAAACTTTATGAAATGACTTTTTTGAGGGAACTCACTCAGAACTTCTTTAAATGAACTTTCTTGGAAAAAAGTTCCAAACAAAAGTGATAGAGGTCTCTGAATGCATAGTTAGTATAAAATATTTTAAGAAATCCGTCGGTGTTATCTAGTGTTTTTAGAAAAGGTTAAAAATATCTATTTTCGATAAAATCGCCAACAGTAAAAAAATCATTCAGTAAAGTGGTACTTCCGATTGAGGAATTTTGACTGCAGCATACTGTCGAATTTCATGGTGATATCTAAACGGAATATCAAGATTGAATTTTCTGCAATTTTTCGTTTTTGAACTGAACTATTTCCTATAAACCACTTTTTTGGGGGCCTCAAAGTATGTATTTCCGATGAAAACTCTATATCGAAAATTTGACCCGACTTTAACATTTCCTCTTACTAGGGGTTAGAGAAAGTAGCAACTGAAGCAGCATAATGTGGTCTTTAAATGTTTCTAGTCAGAATTATTGCAAGATGGTGGTCAAAATGCGATAACTGGTCAGCGGCCATTGTTTTTGCTTTCCTTTTTTCCGCGATTTTCTCGAAAATGGTTTTAACGATTTTTGAACATATCGCAGATAATGGAAACTCCGAAGATCATGAATGCTTCTCCTTCCAAGTGTTGGGCCTTACTCAGGGCTATCCTCAGCGGGAACAGTAACCTGAACTTTGTGAAGTAGTCTGATACTAGTAGAAGGAATCGTTTCTGTTTGGTTAACACTAGGAAGGGCCCCATTAGGTCTGAACAGATCATTTGCCAGGGCCGGCTAACCATTCTTTGTTCCCCATGACGCCGTAGGGGCGGTGCTGCTTCGGCTTCAACGCTTGACAGGTAGTACAATCCTTAACATACCTGGCCGTGTCTCGGGTGAAGCCTGGCCAGTAATATCGCTGGCTCAGTCTGCTGATTGTCTTGAAGACCCTGAGGTGTGCCGCGGTTGGTGCATCATGACACTCCTCCAGAGTAGCTCTCAGACCCTCTTTTTGGACCACCATCTTTCAAAGTCGGATCGAAGTGGGTTCTTGTCCGGAATACATTTATACAGAACTCCATCCTCCACCCGCCATGAGGTGTACTATTCGGGGGAAGGCCTCAATGCTTGCACGCATCTTCTGATACTATTTAGCCGAGGTAACATCTGACTCGGTCACAAGATGGCACTTACTGCAGCCCTAGATAGTGCGTCCGGTCCTACGTTTTCTTTCCGAGTGATGCCTCACTTCAAAGTCGTACTGTTAAAGGTTCGCCCCGACGGATCCTGGATGCTGCTTAGCCACTTCAAGGCGTGCTGGTCCGTCACTACTGTGAAGTGAAATCCTTCAATGTATGCCTGAACTTCTCTATCGCCTAGACCACAGCTAGGCACTCCAGCTCCGTTGCACTGTATTTTTGCTCACTCCGGCTTACCGCCCGGTGGCATAAGCAATTACCTTGATCATAAGTGTTCCTTGACTAAGATAGCCCCACATTGGGCGCCAAATTCGTCACGAAACTGGGTTGCCCCTGCCGGCACAGTGGAATGGGGGTAGTCTTGGAACGGCCAGTCCGGCTCTATAGACGCCTTCAGGGAAGGGTAGAAAGGGAAACACCTCCAATACACCTTACAATTCTTTAATTCAGAACTCACAAAAAACCTACAATGGTAGAATTTTCTTAAAATACAGCAGTAATATTATCTTATGGTGCTAATAAGATAGGTTAAATACAGGGTTAATTAATTCTGGTAAAGTTCTTTCATTTCTAAACATTAATTCTTATAAATAATGAAATAGGTAAAAGTTCGCTCACCACTGTGGGTTTAAACACAACTGGTAGTAAGTAACTGTAAGTAATAAAATATTCGTATAAATGTTATTTTTAATCTCATTAACCTGAGTGTTCAAAGTTAAGAAGGCAACTGAGGTTATAATTAGTCAAAACATACTATTAAATTGTGGTTTAGCTGGCATATGATTTAATTACTTTATTGCTATTGGTTGCAATATTAATAATTACACAGCTGTGTCTCCAATCCCGTCTCACTAGTTCCAATCTATTAATTCCTTCAAAATGGCTAGACAATTTCATCTGTTTAACTAATTCTTTAAATGGGTATCTAATCAGATCTGATTCTTTTAGGAGACTGAAATGTAAGAGTTGCTGACCTGCAGTCTCTGCCTGAAGATCTCGTTTTAGATAATATTTTCTAAAGATAAGAGATTGAATAGTAATGGAGCTAAATTTCTTGAACTATGTGAGGACTTTGACCTAATGATTTTGATGGGCGATTTCGTGGCAACTGTGAGGTTACGTTTGTGGGCAGGATGGGTTGTTCGGTCAATGATCTCTATTGCATTCATCTCTGATTAATTGTCTTCCTTTAATCAGTGTTTTTAAAGTTTTGCAGGTGGCATTTTCCGACCACCTTCCCATATATATTTCACTCGCCTGTGACGCTGATGGGGGCAGTCACGAGAGCACATCTGTGCTGCCACTGCCGCCCCAGTTGGTCTAGCGTGAGAGCTATATTGATACGTATAAACAGAAACTCTCTGAACTAGTTTCCGCCAATTTCTGTCTTCCTGCAGATCCTCAGAGCAGGGTAAATCTATTGACTTCATTTATTAAAGCGGCTAATCCAATTAATTCTAATAACGTCAAAGTCTCTCACATAAGATCCTTTCGGAGAAAACCATGGTTCGATTACAGTTGTGAGCACGCAAGAAGGAGAGTGTTTAAATTATTGAACCTATTTCGAAAGACTAACTCTTCTTTGGCCATCAGCTTATCGCGAAGCTGTTAAAAGTTACAGGACACTCCGTGTGGACAAGAGGAATGAGTATTTTGCGTCATTTGTAGTTCAGTTGCAAAAGGCTAGAGACAACAACACATGTGGCACTTAATTAATCAATGCAAGCAAAGAACTTTCGTCTGTGGTGCCGATATAAATATGAATGCTTGGTATGTTTATTTTGAGAGTTTGTCTCCCCCCCCCTGGGCTTCGCAAGTCATGAACGCTGGACCCAGTATTTTTTCTGATTGTTTCTATTCACCGTTTAGTACTGACGAACTACTGTTGCTGTTAAACAACTGTAAACCTAACAAGGCCCCGGGATATGATGGAGAAACGTAGGAGTTTTATAAAAATGCACCCCTTATATTTCTGGATAAATTGCTTTCATTATGTAATTACATTTATGATACAGGTTGTGTTCCAAAGTCTTTTAGTGAATCATTAAGCTTTCCCATATTTAAAAAAGGCAATGTTAACGTCACATCAAATTATAGGGACATTTCGTGCTTAAATATCATGTCAAAAAAATTTTCAGGGCTTCTTTTAAATCGGTTGGAAACGTTTGTCAAAGAAAATAACCTATTAAGTGAAAACCAGTCTAGGTTTCGACACGGATACTCACTTAATAATCCGTTTATAATAATCTGTTCATTTTAATTAACCTAGTAAATCTGACTTTTCTAAAACTAAGACATAAACTCTTCAATTATTTTATAGATTTCAGAACCGCCTTCGATTGTGTAGATCATGCCTCTTTAATGTACAAACTATATAATGTGGGTCTATCTTCTAAATTTGTTCGTGTTCTGAAAAATTTGTTCTCTTCCGCGCCGTCGGCAGTGCGCTTCGGAACTTATCAGGAAAAATATGGGTTGCTTTAGACAATGGATAGCACTAACTCAGAAGTATTCGATTGAGGTAGATTTCTCATTAAATAGCCGTGAAACATGGCAAGAATATCATTCAAATATTCTTATGAAGATTAGAGAAGTTATCGGGAGGAGTCTCTTAGACGGGTCAGAGTAAAGAACGGTTTCTTTTGTATCGGACATTGGTGGACGTAAACTCTCAATTCGGACTTTTTTTTTTGTGAAAAGCAACAAATAACTTATTATTAAGTGATATGCTTTGGCTTTTTAACCTCAGAGGGGAACTATTACCCTTGGGTTGCGTCCCTTGGAACGAAGATGTAGACCCGCAGAAGCTGTGTCCTCTTTGTGTCCAAGAAGATCTTTTTCACTTCCTGATTGATAGTCCGACATTAACGGAGCTCCGATCTCAATATTTGTGGAAATTTAGCATTACTAACATCACATTGTTAATTCTCTCTCTTCTTCAGATTGTAGACCTCTTATTAACTTTGTAAACTAGCCTGGAACTATAGGTTAAAACACCTCAATTCCTAATTTTATTTAGTATACATTTAGCTAATTTAGATCAGATTGACCGGAAAATTTGGTTCTATGGTTATCAGGTGTATCTAATTGTTGGTTTATCGACCAGGAAGTTTCCATAAAAACACCAAATAATTTTAAAGTGTTTTTTGTTTCAAACCGGACGTTTCAGCAAACATTGTTTGCCTTCTTTAGGGGCTCTAATGCTCGAGAATTAGACCTGATCACTTCTAACAGCCAACAAGTGCTACAATTGGATCTATGGTTATCTTTTATCTGTTCTTTATTTTATATTGATTTATTGTTATTATTTTATCTAAGTGTCAGTGATGAACTGAAAATCCTTTGGTGTAAGTTATTTTTATTTTACTAATTGAGTAATTTCTTTCTTTTCCTTTTCTTTTTAATAACTGTAATTACATATTAAATGCTCAGTTTTTGTTCTACCTTAGTTTTTCCATATTTCATTTCTATTTACTACATGACCGAACTATCTAAACTGTGACTGTCTTTATTTCTAGTTAGCATCAAATAGTTGTTATTCAATTTTGTCTTTCTTTTTGTTCTTGTTATTGTATTAATAGTTCATATATATCTCTATGTAATTTATTTAGCTGAATTATTTATCTTTTACTTTCCATAAGCAACAACTCCAGCAGACGGCATTTGCCATGCTGTTCACCTTTTGTCTTTATTACTTTGATATATAATATATTTATTTAAATCAAGATTATATTAATACACACTGGGAGCATTGATAGAATTCCAAATTTGAAGAAAATCGGTAAACCGGAAGTGCGACTTTATACAATAGGTTTTAGAGTTTATTGAAATTTTCTTGAAAACTATTAAAACGATTTCCTTTAAACTTGGTGTGGCTAACTTCACAGGCAAAAACGTTATTACTTTTATTTGAAATTTTTTTTGGATAGTTGTGCGGAATTTATGCCGTTAATTTCAAATTTTATATGAAGTTGGTTCAGTGCTTTTTAGAGCGCTCTTCTCAGGGCCATTATATAACATCACTTGTCTATCTGCCAAGACTAGTAGGTTGGTACTTATCCCCCACCACCTCTATATTTATATTAAAACAAATAAGTGAAATTTGAGTTTCAAGAAACTTTGTCAATTTTTATATATAATTGTATTAAAAGGTATAAGAGAAAGTCGTGTGAGCGTTTCTCACTAGTTTTTTTAATTTAATGCGAGAGGGAAGAGAATTTGTCTTTATTTATCCGGGTTAGATAAATAGAAGTTATGGCTATGTCCCCTACCTAGCAGATCTGTTGTGGGCCAGTTTGTGAGTGTGTGAGTGTTTGCTGCTGGCTTTGGCAGTCCTACGGGTAAATGGTAGGTGCTAGGGATGTCTAGTGTAATTGAAGCTCGTGTTGTTAGCGTGGAATACTGACAGGATGCCAACGTCCTAGGAAGCGGCTGATCTACTTACTCGTTAAGATATTTTAGAATATTCAAGGTATAACCGGCACATTAGTGCAGGAGCAAAGAGAATTGAATATTTAAAATATCTTTGGCATTATTAAAGCAAACCAAAAAGGATGGAAAACTGGAGAGATTGTGTTCACACAATAGTGACATACTATTGGTGACTGTCGAGGAAATTAAGAAAGGCCTGAAGAACTATTTAATTTTGAGTGCATCAGTGATAGGACATTAGAGTGGATATGATTTAATATGGATGTGAAGTAATGACTTGTGGACTAACAAAACAAGAATTCTAGAGGCACATTGAAAATGTGATAGAGGGGCGTCGTAGGGCGAAGTATATTATATGGAAGGCGGATTTTAATGGTAGAACGGTTAAAAGAACGCATTCAAACGGGTGAACAAACTGGTGAAGAAGAAAAAAGAAAGAAATCTGGTGTGAAACACTCACACGACTTTCTCTTACTGCTGTCTGAAATGGCAAATTTCCATCGCACTTCTAATTATTGTTGATGTTTAATACCACCGGCATTTCTATGGAGAAAATCACAGTAAATTGGAAAAAACCTGTTTAATAATTCCTCACTTCCGGCGAACCAGTTTGTTTAAATTCGAAATTTTGACATCGAATTTCATTGGAATTAATATCATGTAGAGGATAGAATGATATAATAACTGAAGAGGTAAACATAACCCCACCTACCACACCCCAAAAGTTCCCTTAAATGAATTTTCCCGGAGAAATATTCCAAATAAAAGTTGTAGCACTTGTATGTGTAGTTTAAAGGAAATCGTTGGAACGGTTTTCAAAAAAATCACAATAAAGTGAAAATCCATTCAGTAAAGTGGTACTTCCGGTTGACCGATTTTGTTTAAAACCTTGTTCGCAGGTCCTCACTTAAATTAAATATCAAGTTTGCATTTACTGCGACTTTTGTTTTTTGAGTTCTACTGACCACACAGAGACCAATTTATAAAAACAAACCACTTTTTCTGACTCAGGGGATCTCAAAACGTGTATTTCCAGTGAAACTCTATTTCGAAAAGTTGACACGATTACAATACATACTTCATAATTATAACATTAACTTGGGCGTCAAGAATCGAGGATCGTTGTAATTCGTTTATGTAACTGTAAAATGCATATCAACAAGTCTAGTTAAAGTTTTTAAGCATTTTATATTTGCAACAAAATTAACATTTTGCAGAAAAACATCTTGTAGCCTCCATTTACTAAGAGCGACACTAATGTCACAATCTATACCAATGTAAAATTACTTGATTTGAGATATATTCAGAAGAATAGAAACCCAAACTAACTGTAGATATAGTTGTAGAAAATAAAGCAGTGTAGATAGTTAAAGTCTGTAGAAACAAGGCTTTGGTCTATCAGTGAAGTACCCAGTAAGAGGATGGTTGATTTGTGGCCAGGGTTAATGTACCCATTATATATATATATAAAAATCCAATCATTCCCACCTGCTATCATCATACGTGTACAGCGACCGCATCCATGTACAAACAGACACAAAGGAGACCCATAATAGATCTTCAAGATGGTAAACATCTTAAAATCAATGGTGTGATTTATGGTTTAAACTCATGTAGGCTTAACTAATAGTATTCCAAACCTATGAGTCCAAACCTATCTCACAAATCCCCCCTCCAAAAAAAGAGAACAATGAAAGTTATGCTGAAATTAAATTAAAGAAATGTTCACCTTGACTACAAGTCAGAGAACGTGATAACTAAGGAAATCAAATTATATTGGAGGGAAGTAGTGATAGATAATTGCTTTAACGCATATTTACCAGTTCTGGATTCATTGCTTTTTGTGTAATAATGTGATTTTTCAGATCATCTGGCATATTGTCCGGGAAATCAGCCGTATCATTGTAGTAATCCGGTTGCCAACCATAAATCTAAAAATAAATTATGAAATTGAAAACTTTTTTTTTATACATGTTGGATATTGTTTGCATTGCTGGACAATATCTTGAGATTGTGTCCTTCTTAGCATACTTCTTTTCTATTATTCAATTTTTCTTTGAAATGTGAAACCAGTGGAAGGTTAACTTCTTTACACAAACATGACATATGAGACCCTGATGGTGGGAGAAAATCTAAAGTCGGACAGATTTAAAGGGAAAAAAATGCATGCTGTGACGGACACATTGTCAGAATATTGAGCTAGTTAATGTCTAACCTTATTAAGTTTGATGAAAACACAGGGGCTGGATTGGTGATAATTGAAGTCATTCTCGGCTGTACACGGCAACCAGTTTTTCACATCTACATCACAAACTTGGCCTTTGCCGGGCGGTCGGTCGTAGTCACAGTTGTATATATTCTGCCCTCTACCGGGTGTTAAACCTGGTCGCCTGTAAACTACAATAACAAAAATGGCATTTTTAGTAACAATTGCACTGCACTTGAGTTTGTATTAAAACATTAACTACTTCCTGAAATATAAGAGGTCACAAATTGAAGTATAAAAGAGTTCCTATAAAAGGAATGAATTGATTGGCTGTGGAAATGCTGACGTAACATAAATTGGATCAAACTGGCTGTGAACCTGTTACTGACGTATTATACACTGTAGTAAACTAATTTATTTAAAATAGATTACAGTATGTAAATTTCGTAAAAAAAAAAGTTTCTTTAAGCCATTAAGTTGATATTTATAGCAAAAATAACATCCAATAGATAGAAGGAACTCTTTTTACATTAATTGCGCCAGTTTTGCCTACCACTTTTACAGTACATTTGAAAACTATTATATCACAGTACACCAATAGAAGAAATAGGTGAATAGAAAGAATTTAAGGCATTTCCTTCAGCCATTTCGTCTTTGAAAACGTACCCATGTTAAAATTACAGGTAGTAATCTAACGAATATTGCATTTAGGATGGTTGTAGAAGAATAAGCGAATTTGATGTAAATATTTTTACTAAGTATTGTAATCGTGTCAAATTTTCGAATCGAGTTTTCACAGGAAATACGCGTTTTGAGGTCCTCTGAGTCCCAAAAAAAAGTTTTAGAAAATGGTATGTGTTAGGTGTTTGTGTATATATGCAAACACCATAGCTCAAAAACGAAAAATCGCATAAAGTTCAAAATTGGCATTCCGTGTGGGTATCACATGGGATCTGACAGTAACTCACCTGACAAAATTCCTCAACCGGATATACCATTGTATTGAATAGATTTTCCAGTTTTGCAATTTTCTCAATAATAATTGCTTCAACGATTTTGTTTAAACTTGGTTTAACTACACACACAAAGAGCTATAACTTTTATTTAAAACATTTTTCTGAGAAAATTCATTTAAGGGAGTTTTTGGGGGGAGGGGTGGGGTCATGTTTTCCTCTAAACTGCTATTTCCATTTATTATATAATATAATTGTAGCATCTAAATAATATTAAATAGAATTAATGAATTTAATGGTTAACCTAAAGTGCGTTTTTAAAGTTATTTCAGTTTATTACAATTTTATCTATAAAAACATGAACAGATTTCATTAAATTTGATACCCCAACTATAAATAAGAACCTCCCACTCCTCCCACCTCCCACTTTTATTGGGAACTTATTTCCGAGGCAAAGAAGTTTTGTGGGAGCGGTTTGCTTACAAAACTCGTTTTATTAAGTTTCGCTTCTCCAATTGATATAAAGTTGAAGACTTTGTCAACATTTAGTAAAAATTATTAGTTTGCAGAAAATTTGTCTCCTTATATCTGTGTAAATCGTAATAAGAGACAGTCGTGTGAGTGTTTCACAACAGATTTTTCTTTTAGGTTATGTAACTGATTGTTTCCTAAAAATTGGATAAACGTTTTTAAACAATTCAACATTGCTCTACCACTTGAAGGAATACTCTTTAATAAAAGTGAATATTATGTAATTGGGTCTAGAGAGGTTAATTTTGTATGTTGTGCATGTATATACATACATACATATGAGCCTTACAATATATTGCAACATTACTTAGCTACTAATTCACTCACTTTCTAGATAATCTTCTAGACTTTTTGTCCACAACTTGTACGACTGTCTGCTTTTGCCTTGATACCAAATTAAAGTACTCTTCGTATCACTGTCATTCGGCATCGGTCGGAATCCCAAACCTGAACCAAACAAATGATTGTAATTTTCTTTGATTAGTAAATTTTTAATAATTGATAGTGATCTGGTAATTAGCAAATTAGGCTGTTTGTTTGAATGGGAATATTTCATTATGTTTTTGTTGTTTATAACCTACTAGAAAGAGACATGGCCACGCGTGCAGGGATCTTGACTTCGCTGAGGATATCCCAGCCTAACAACACCCACACAACCCGTAGATGGTCTTTTGCACAGATATGGTTAATGTGGGTTTTAATACCGCAGATATAACTCACTCATACTTGAGATTGTAACAAACAAGTTCTCAGTGCCGTAGATAAATCTCTACGGCGTCGCTGGATGCCAAGCACCTAAACGTGCAAATTCTCTGTGTACATAATAATTATTATTATTATTATTATTATGCATTTCTTTTATAAATTGAACATTATACTCGAAAAAATGCATAATTGCAAAAACCACCATTATAATTAAGTATTTTTTCAGGCGAGCTTAGCACGTGCAACTACCAAATTAGGTGTCGTGGACGGGGGGGAGGAAGCACATTCCGTACTATTAAAATGTTTTAAACTAATATAAATTTACAGTTATACGCGGGACTCGAACTGGGGACCTCCCATTACAAGTACATGCTTATAACCACTACATCAACACCCGCCTCTGATTATATATTATTTTAAAATGTTGTAAATTGATGTTGAGGTTCGGTCATACAAAAGAACTCTTTTTAAATTTCTACCTGCATTTCGGCAAATTTATTACTTTCTTCAGGGTCTCAGCAATATTGATGTTTTTGGTGTTCATTACGACCGCTGTATTCAATGTTGTAAATTAGATTAATTATTTTAAAATGTTCAAGGTCACTCGTGCAACATAATCACAAGATAAGACAAGATTGTTTTAGTGTGTTGGCCAGGCGAGATCAAACAGTTCTCCCATTAAAAAAAGAAAAGTGATTAGTTATTTTATTCAAAGAGGACAAAACATTTTCTTCGTAAAGTTTGTTCGGTAGGCGGGATTCGATTCAAATAAAAATATTCTGTAAAAATATATATATGGCCAGGTGAACTGACCCCAAGATTTTGATCAAAACCCGATAACCGGTCTTACAATTTTAATAAATTAAGTTAGGCTTCCATCTAAATTGTCATTATAATGTGTCTGTATGGTTGGTGGTATTTAGAAAGTGCGAATTTACTGAGTTGTTCAGTTTTCCGCGATTTCCTCATTAAACCAGCGAGTTGTTCAAACACAGTATCCAAATTACCTATATGGGAAGGGATTAAGCTCAGTGGTAGAGGGCTAGACTCCCCGCGGAGGTCCCGGTTTCCAGTTCACTGCTTCCCTTAGACTTTTTTCTTCCTAAGAGCAGCCACAGATCACTATCCGGTGATGGACAGTATTGTCTGTAGGCGAGAACACTGTCCGGAGGCCGGCAGTGCTCCGAGAAGGCTCCAGCTGCCAATGACCGAAGATGTTGACGCGCCTTAAATTTAAATAAAAAATCTCACTTTTGTTTGGAACTTCTTTTTGCTCGAGCAGATTTATTTAATGTAGTATTTAAAGAGTTTACCATTGCAGTGTGGGGGAGGGGGGCAACTAATTGGTTTCCAAAAATTCTATGTTTGAAGGAAATTATCATTTAGAATTGTGAGCGTTGCAGAAAGAGAAAATGATCTGAAGATGTCCCTTTTTTTTTGCTCAGTACATAAATTAATTGTAGACTTTTTTTAAAAATTCACATGTACTTCAGTGGGCATGTCTTTTCTCATGTTATGTAATATGAAATAACTGGAGAATGAAAATCAGAACAACTCACCAGGATATTGTCCAATAAGTGATTCAGTGAGCTGCCATCTTGGTATTCGAGGATCTAGCGTTTGGTAAAATGTCCACAACATGATGCCGAAGAGCGATGCGAGCACCAAGTAAGATATCAAATAGAAGGCACCTATTTTAGCTATAGTTTTTTTTGTTTTTATTTGATTTGTTTCAGGGAAAAAGAAAAAAGAAAAGATGTAACAATTATGGAAAATTAAGTGAAAATTTAACTTAATATAATAATGGTATGAGCTCACCCCAACTTGGTCCTGTACGACCAAACACTTGATGAGTTTCTGGATTGTATAAGAAATTTTTAAAAGATTTCCAGGTGGTGGTTTGTGGCGGTGGTAAGTAGAAATGATATCCAAAATCTTCATCTTCACTTTCACTAGGTGTCTTCTTATCTGCCATTATCAGATCTTAGTTATAACTGAATTAGATTTTCAGATAAGCTTATTAAAACACTAAAAAATATGAAAATGAAGGACTAGCAACATAAAACTTGCGTCACATTACACGAAATAGTCTAGTTTAAAAAAAAAATCGATAATTAATTTTTAAACACAATAATCAACAGCAAGAATGAAAACAACAAAAAAAGTTTTTTTTAAATAGGAGGCCTTTCTTTTTGTTTCTATTAATGGCCGAGTGCTGAGGCCTCCACAATGGCACTGCAACATTCACTGATGCTCAGATGAGCTGGAGTGTGCTTAGTGGAGGACAGGATATTAACAGTTAGTCCATTGAGCCACTAATGTTATATTCAACAAGACACAAACACACACACACACACACAAATATATATATGTAGACTGATAGCACAGTATGCTCACGATCACAAACGTTGAGCATGAACCTCCCTCCTCCTTGCCCTACTCGGTAATCATTACCTTCCCTTGGTTATAATAGAGAGTGAGAGAGAACAAAAAAAGGACAAAAACAAAGAAAACAACTAAAAAAAGAAGGTGATTGTCATGGGGCGTGCAAATATATCATCTGTACTGTTCTCAATGAATGAATGAGATAAGGCAGGATGTCTGAAATATTTTTGCTGGGATATCATTAATTTTAGACGGTTTCCTCTTTGTTCAGTCCACTTTATTCTCGCATCTTTTCCAATAACAATTCTCTCTTTTTGGGTTTGTTAGTCTTGTACTTTTCTCTGTAACATATATAAAATAACATAACAAGTTATTTTGAAATACTTAGTGGCTCCTCATTAATGATTGCAACACTGTCATACGTAACACAGTTAGTTATACTGTATTAAGTGGTACATACTTCCTTCGGGGTGTCCAAATTGTTGCACCGCAATGAAAATGGTATCAGTGAATGATGAAGAAAACACACAACTACTGCACTACACTCACACACTGTATTCTGCCATACTAAAGAGGTTGTGTAGAGTAAAAAGAAGAATAGAGAAGCCGAGCGTAGAGCGGTCATGGTAGCGTAGTAGGACGGCGAAGCTAGTTACAACTCTTTCTTGATTTTACTTGTACACTCTCTGGCCTACAAACATGTTTTTTGTCAGAGAGTTGAGTGAAGATGTCTAATTACTTTTTGGATCTTGTTTGTGGTTATTACTTCAGAATTGTGTTGTAGTATGTTCTTGGTGCTGTGTACGCTCTTAATGCCGCTTGCAGACTCTTCAGTGTATTTAGTCTGTTGAATGTGGTATACTTCATATTGAATATTGGTTTTGTCTAGCTTTTGCTAGGGAGCTTGGTGCACCTCTTGGCGAGAGCTGGCAGGCAATGCAGATAAGGAAATTCAGGATCTGTAATCCATTTGTCCGTTTCTTATAACCAGAGAGGTTAAGAACATGGTGATACAATCGTAGCGCTGGAGCGGCAGGTTTTTTTTTATCTCTCAGGACAAGAGTGTTTGATTCCACATACTATGAAACCGTTTGGTGCTGTTCGTATTTTTCGGCTCAGATGGGCCATCGTGTTTTTGATATGGCAAATGTGCCATGATACTTTTGATAGATGGTGGTGACCTGGAAATTGTAAAATTTAGTTACATTCAGGCCTATGATATCCAAGGAAACCATAATAATAATCTATTAAAACAGGCTATCGATCCAAAGTGCAGGCGGTGGAACATCTCGTCCGATTGTCCTTCGGGTATTCAAATTTTGAGATTTTACTAAACCTATGAACGTAGAGATTACATTAAAGTGTACTTATATTGAAACTTGCACTTATGCTTTTTTTGATGGCAATTTTCACTCATTGTTGAGATTTATAAATTTACGATTATCTCCCTAATCGTTAAGAGAAAGAAAGTAACATTCATATTCTTGTGAAGACACTCAGCGAGGAAACAGGATCATAGAATGATCCGGAAAAGACATTAGCTAATAGAGGAGATTCTCTTGTGGTGGATTTCTTTTTATTATCGCCTGATCAATAAATTGAATTTATAACCATGGTGTAATGCTAATTATTATTGTTAATTCGCTATTGTGATTGTACTTGCTCACTGGTAAGATTAATATGATCATTTTCATGAAAAACATTTGAGTTTCCGGGTTTGAGACCGCGTCAGTGGTTTGCTAGAAACCGACGTTTCGCCCATATTGCCATGATCCTCTTCAGGCTTGTTACACCTTGAAAGCTAATGATGCTGACGAAACGAAAGATCAAGTTCGAACTTTTTTATTTCAAGTCCGCATTTTAAGCTATACTGAACCTATAAATCACACAACACACACAATATTTTTAAAACCTTTTTTCATGCACAAGGAACCTCAAATGCTTGTATTTCTGGTGAGAACTCAGTTTCGAAATCTGCCACGAGTGTAATACTTCCTTTTACTGCAGTTAATATAATTAAAAATGGACAAATAAAAATTAAAATTTGGAAATATTTACTCAGCTGCTCGGAACATAAATATGGATGTGGTTGGGGTATATACCATATACCTTTGACAGGTAGAAGCAGAATGTAATCCACAATAGTGGACGAAAACATTACATTTATACAAATAACATATAATGTAATCACAGATCCCACATAACACCTTATGAATTTTTCTCCAAAAATGTTTCAAATAAAAGTGATGTGCATTTCATGTATAAACCTTTCAAAATCATCGTAGTTCTTTTCGAGAAAATGCTAAAACAATCAGAATTCGCACTTCCGATTAACCAATTTTTTCACACTTTGAATTCTAGTAATACTGCTAAAGTACATGATGTAATTAAGACGGAGAACCATACATTGAACTGAATTGGTCCTTAAAGCTGAATGCTACTGTTCCTCCAGAATCCCCAAAAATCAATTTTACCAGAGAACCGTTTCAAATGTTTTCGCACTCAGGGCACCTGAAAATATGTATTTCCGGGGGGACTCAATTTGCAGAAGTTCCTCTCACTAGCAGTAAGAGAGAGTAATAATAAATGTTAATTGGATGCTTTTCGCTAATTTGTTTTTATTTTCTAGCAAGTAGAAATTTTGATCTACTCCGTCTTAAAGAAAAAATTTTTTTAGAAATATTGATAATTGTTGCCGAGATGATCCAAAGGTATAGAAAATAACATCCTATCAAAACTCTGACTCTCCTATCAATAACATCCCTATTGAAACTCTGTATCAATTAAACAAACCAAGATATGTGATTTTAGCCTTTCAAACCGATAGAAAAGATAATATGCCACAGAACAAATCTATTTTTGATCCTGCTGATCTACGAAACGTTAAACTTTATTTGAACGATTACAAGTATCCGTACAATGAATGACATGCATTTGAATTTCGAAGAGGGTAAAATTTCACCATTATTTGAAGAATATGTTAGGTTTCGTCAAGAATACTGTGGAATGACAAGAATCGAGTCGTTATTTGACAGAAAAGGATTTGCTCAAACACCCTTTGCGGTAATTAATTGTGCAAGACAGCCGGATAGGTTAAATACATCTGTAGTTGACATTCACATTCACATTGAAACTAATAGACCAATTCCACAAAAAACAAATGCTTTTTGTTTAATAATTCATGATACGCTTATGGAATATACACCATTGAATGGTTTAGTACGTAGATATTAGTAAAATGTATTTAAAATAGCTAGAAAGTAATGTATATGAATATAAAGAAATGTATAAATTATAATTGTTTTTTTTGCTATATTAAAATATTATTTTATCATAATGTGTTATTTCTATAAGATATAATAAATCATGAGAAATGTATAAATTATAATTGTTTTACGTAGATATTAGTAAAATGTATAAGAAATGTGTTATTAAAATAGCTAGAAAGTAATGTAAATAAATATAAAGAAATATATAAATTATAATTGTTTTTTACTATAACCATCCATTATTTATAAACGAATTGGCGATTTGGAAGAAAACAAATCATATCCAATTGCAGCGTTTAAGAAGGTGGAACATACAAAGTTTGGTCCTGGTCTGACACCAGTGCTCCATGACCAAGAAATTCTAATAAGAGTGTTCCTTCCTAAAAGATTTGTAGAAGCGTTGAGCGATGATGATATTCGTGTCTATATTAAAGTATTATTTTATAAGATATAATAAATTATGATTCATCCTAAAATGAGTTGTTCTTTGTTATCTGTTTATAATTTTATATACACACACACCGGATATTCTTATCACAACGTATATGATTCACTCTATTTTCTTTTTATCAAGCCGACAAAGGCAGTATACAGGATGTCCTTATCGCGCCAGTATATGACTATTACTCATCTTTGAATTTCTAACAGAGCGACTTTATCTTGATTTTTAAATTAAAATAAATTAACAGAAAATTATTATAATGACTAATTCTTTTTTATCAGCCAAAGGCGGTGTTTTTTATATAGAAACACACCTTATCGCGGGAGTATATGATTCACTCTACTTATTGCTCATCTTTGTATTTCTAACAAGTGGGTGTTTTGTTTAAGTGGGGACCTCATTTAAACAGTATAAATAGCTGGATATTTAGTGGGGTAATGTACATTACAACTCCAGCCAAGCTTGTGATCACAACACTCGGGGTAAGTTTAATTTCTATTTTTTCAAATCCAATTTAGTCCTATGTGTAAGTGGCTAGGAGGAGACCCTCTGATTCTCTTCGGAGCTCAGACGAACCGACTAGTTATCTATCCTTCTCAAATCCAATTAAGTCCTCGCACCATGCCTATGTGTAAGTGGCTAGGAGGAGACCCTCTGATACTCTTCGGAGCTCAGGGGAACCGACTAGTTTGCTATCCAGAAGTGGATATTTTGACGAACGTGTAAGCTAGAGCGCTTGGCAAAGTTCCATTATGCCTCGATAAAACGCTGCACAAGTAGGCTAAGAATATTGACGAATCCGCTTTGCGGTGGCTGGATGCGGTACAATCAGGCAGGTGCATAGGATGATGGATTTTTTGTTTTTACATGGGCAGGTGCATAGGATGATGGATTTTTTTGTTTTTACATGTAAAAACTATAAGTATGAAGAAATTTATAACTATATTTCAGCTAAAATAATGTCTACAAATATTTTGAAGAAGCTGTTGGAACGATCACCATCCATTATTTATAAACGTATTGGCGATTTGGAAGAAAACAAATCATATCCAATTGCAGCGTTTAAGAAGGTGGAACATACAAAGTTTGGTCCTGGTCTGACAGCAGTGCTCCATGACTAAGAAATTCTAATAAGAGTGTTCCTTCCTAAAAGATTTGTAGAAGCGTTGAGCGATGATGATATTCGTGTCTATGAAGGTATGTAGAAAAACACATAATTTTTTCTATTTTCCCCCTTAGCATGTAATATATTTTAGTTTTTATTTTAAGATGGTAATCTTGCTTTAATATATAAAGGAGCCAGGGGCAACTATAACAATATAGAATTTACCACATCACATAAACAAGGGGGTCCTTCCAGAAGCAAGAAGGCTAAAAAGTCACAAACGGACCAAGATTAAATTTTTTCTGTGTAAGTTTTTACATTATGTCATCTCTATCTTGAGATAAGTGTGGAAAGAGTTTTTCCAAACCATATAATTTAAGGAGGCATGCTTTAACATGCTTACAAAAACATGTCCTTACTGTGGCATTATATTCCGCACATTGGTGAAATTCTTAATACACATCTCCTCGTTTTGTATTAAATGCGAGGATTGCAACATAGTATTTGACAAAAAATCCCTCTTTCTAAAACATACTTGCCAAAACACACCTCATTCTTCTTCACACATTATGACAGACAATGACAAGAAAGTGTTGAATAAAAAGAAATATCGTATGTTATCGGTTCCTCTACAAGATGGCATAGTAGTTATGGCATTAAATAAATCAGCCCAAAATATTTGTATAAAAAATGTTGACAATATAAAAGACCCGTTGCTATTTCTACAAGAGAAACACAACATACTTCTACAGTTGTTGAGTAAAGCTAAAGAAGAGTTACTAGTTTTCAAATCATCCATTCTATTGGAATGTGTTTACAGTCGGTATAGGAATTCTGATCTTGAACAGTTTACCGATGCCAATTTTGAAACTTCCATAGAAGTTATTGACGCTAGTTGCAATTTAATTCACTACCTCCGAAGAGTTTTTGCAAAGCTTGTGACCGAGATTGAAGAATTTGAAACTAACGGATCAAACTGGAAACTGGATTCTATTGATAGCATTGTCATTAGAATAACTAAATATCGTTCTTTAGGTGGAAGAGGTTACATCGCTTTACCAAAGGAAATAGCCGATAAACGGGCAATCATTAACATTAATAATACTGATGACTTTTGCTTTAAATATGCCATCTTAAGCCGCCAGTTAAAGGAGACGCGTAGATTATCGACGTATAAAAAACTAAATCATCCTTACAATTTCGACAATATTTCCTTTCCCACACCATTAAAAGATATACGTAAATTTGAAAAACATAATAATGTATCAATAAACGTTTATTCTTTAACCGAGGAAAATCAAGTGTATCCTCTAATGATAAGTTCAAATGAAAAATCTGTAGAACATTTTGATTTGTTATCTTTAAGAAACGAAAATACTTCTCATTATTGTTTAATAAAAAATTTATCCAGACTTGTTTCTTCACAACTTAGTAATCATAAACATAGCGTGGTTATATGTAAACGCTTCAGACAACACATATTTACAGTTTACAAACTTTCAACATAAACAACACGTACCAATAGTTGTGTATGCGGATTTTGAATCTATACTTTTACCCGTATACAATGCACCCGGCAGTCCATCAACATCATGGTCTAGACAAACACACAAGCATGAAATTTGTAGTGTTGGGGCTAAAGTTGTCTCTTCACTATCAAATTATCAAAAAGACATTTTCATTTACACTGGGGACGATGCGCTCGAACAATTTATGCAGTATTTACATTCCATTGTTAAAGACGTGGAAACCTTATATAAGGAGATTATTCCAATGACAGATCTATCACCACAACAACGACATGACTTTGACAATGCCACTCATTGTGGTATTTGTGACCAACCGTTTAACAATTTAGACAACAAAGTTCATCATCATGATCATCTTACGGAGGAATTTCAGTGTGCTGCACATAATGATTGTAATTTAAATTTTCAATTACCCAATTTCATACCGGTCTACATGCATATCTTAGCGGGTATGATGCTCATCCTATTATATTATCTTTGGGACAGGATCCAGGCGACATATGGGTAATACCAAATTCAACTGAGAAATATATAAGTTTTTCGAAAAAGTTTAGCGATTGTACGCTATGGCTTAGATTTTTAGATTCTTATAGGTTTTTACCAGACAGTTTAGAACGACTAATAAATAACTTGACTGAATACCCACAAATGGAACAACAATTTCCAAATTATGATGAACGAAAATTACTACTTAGAAAGGGTATTTACCCATACGCCTATATGACAAGTATGGAGAAATTAGATAAACGTTCCTTACCAGCTAAACAATATTTTTTTAATGATTTAACCGATGAGCACATATCCGATAATGATTATTTACACGCTCAACAAGTCTGGACCGCTTTCAATATACAAACACTTAGAGATTACACAGAATTGTATTTAACAACAGACATAATACTTTTAAGTGACATAGTTGAACAGTTTAGAAATGTGTGTGAACTATTTACAGCATTGATCCAAGTTGGTATTTCACAACGCCTGGGTTGGCATTTGACGCCTGTTTGAAATATACACAAGTAAAATTGGAACTATTGACTGATTATGATAAACATCTTATGATTGAATCTGGTATTCGTGGAGGTATCACTTCGTGTGTTACAAGACATTCCAAAGCCAATAACCCATACATAAGTGGTTACGATCCCACACAACCATCTAGCTATATTTTATATATAGATGTTAATAATCTATATGGGTTTGCAATGAGTGAATATCTTCCTTATGGTGGTTTTGAATGGGTGGACAATAGTGTGGTTGTTACCACAATTCCTGATGATAGCGATGATGGTTTTATTCTAGAGGTTGATTTACATATACCAACCCGCTTACACAATCATTTCAGTCAGTTTCCACCACTGCCACATCATCACAATAATAAACTCTATACCACGCTAGAGGATAAACAACATTATGTGATTCATTACAAAAATTTGAAACAAGCTCTGTCGATGGGTGTTGTTTTGAAAAAAGTGCATAGAATATTAAAATTTAAACATCCCCCTGGCTTAAACCTTACATAGAACTGAATACTAACTTACGCAAGACGGCTAAAAACGATTTTGAAAAGGACTTTTACAAATTAATGAACAACTCTGTTTTTGGAAAGTGTATTGAAAATAAGAGGAAACGATTGACCATCAAACTTGTCACCATGGAAAAAGCATTATTAAAATTATCTAAAAGACCAAACTTTAAAGACAGGACAATTTTTAGTGAAAACGTTGTTGCAGTACACTTACAACAGGAAACAATTTATCTGGACAGACCTACTTACGTGGGATTTTCGATTTTGGGACTCAGCAAACGGTACATGTATCAATTTCACTACGAGGTTATGTTACCATTTTATAATCGCACTTCCCTCAATTTGCTATACATGGACACTGACTCTTTTATATATAATATTCAAACAGACGATGTATACGATGACATGATGGAATTGAAAGACTATTTTGACACTTCCAACTACCCTGTTACACACAAATGCTATTCAAACCACAATAAGAAAGTGTTGGGTAAATTTAGCGATGAAACTGCCGGAGTTCCTATTCAAGAGTTGGTGGCATTAAGACCTAAAATGTATAGCTTCAACATTTTCAACAAATACATTGTTAAAAAGGCAAAAGGTGTTAAAAAAAGCGCTGAGAATAGAATATCATTTTCTGATTATCTAAATGTGTTAAAAAGCCAAGACCTTGTATTACATGCACATTTCAAAACTATTCAATCCAAACGACACCACTTCTACACATATGAATGTAGTAAAACAAGTTTGACATGTTTTGATTAAAAACGTTTCATTCTAGATGACGGAATTCACGCTTTACCATACGGACACTATCAACTCAACAAATAACTATGCACACTCTACACTACACTATTGACGAGAAGTATTTTCAACCATTCTCAATTTTTGGATCTATGCATGATCAACATCTGTTTAAATTTACCTAGGAGATCTGATATTTTCCTACTGGATATACCTAATACTGTTCAGCTTAAATTATTTCATTCATTCTCTGATTATTGTATAACTACTTATAAAAAATGTAATATAGATTTGTATTGTTTTGAAAATATTGAATTTATTGCTGGTCAACCAATGCCTCTATCAGATTACATTGCCATATTGTAATGCGACCCAGATAGCAGATCCTTATTATTGCAGCACTTTAAAACATTCACAATAACTATTGAACTGTATTACTTTAAAAAAATTAACATTCTTTCCCATAATAACATTGACGAACTATACAATGATACCAATTCTTATTACAATTTTTGTGCCAAATGTTGCAATTTGCTCCAGCCAAGCACTCCTAAAGGATTAATTTGGACATGTCAACGTACTACTGTTCACACTAACAATACTAATCTTCTTTCCGATTTAATATATGATCCTTTTTTCTGGTGTTTCAATTGTATTACATGCCCATTATGTGGAAAAACTCTTGTCATGAGATAATGTAAATATTAGATTATGTTATTATTATGTCTTTTGTAAATAGATTACTAAAATTATACTAGTCAATTTAAGATCATGTAAATATTATTGTACTAAAAAGAATTATGTCTTGTAAAATAGAATAGTGAAAAATGTATTAAATAATCATAGAAAATAAAAACTTACAATATGTCATTCTGCCTTTTTTTTCACCTATAATGTTATAAACATTAAAACATAATAAATAATTTATATAGAACTGATTTGTAAGATAAACATAAAATAAACAAGTTTTCTTTTTGAAATAATTGTTTTATTATGACTACCTTATTACAACAGAATTAAATACATAAAAATACACAAAGTATTGAATATCAAAAAATATTAAAGTCTTTAGCTAGATATTATAAAATTTTTGCCCACGACTTGGAAGCCATCTCGTGGCACAAAAACATTATTAAAGTCCTTAAAATGTTTCAAGCTAAATATTACACATCGTAGCCGCATGTCCTGTATGTCATCTCACGGCTCAAAAATCATAATAAAGTCCTTAGAATGTTTCAAGCTAAATATTACACAAATTAGCCGCATGTCGTGTATGTCATCTCACGGCTCAAAAACTATATTAAAGTCCTTAGAATGTTTCTAGCTAAATATTATAAAATCTTAACCGCATGTTCTGTATGTCATCTCGCGGCTCAAAAACAATATTAAAGTCCTTAGAATGTGTTTAGCTAAATATTATAAGTGTAAACATGAACAAAATACATAAAAATACACAAAGTATTGAATATCAAAAAATATTAAAGTTCTTAGCTAAATATTATAAAAACATAGCCCTCGACTTGGATGACATCTCACGGTTCAAAAACATTAAAGTCCTTAAAATGTTTCAAGCTAAATATTACACATCTTAGCCGCATGTCGTGTATGTCATCTCACGGCTCAAAAACAATATTAAAGTCCTTAGAATGTTTCGATGATTTGTTCATCGTATTGGATGATAATATCAAAAAAATATTAAAGTCTTTAGCTAAATTTTATAAAATATTAGCCCTAGTCTTGTAAGTCATCTCGCGGCTCAAAAGTTTTTTTTTGTCCCTAGCATGTTTTAAGCTAAATTTTACACATGGGTGTCATCTCGCGGCCAAAATTAATTTATTTTTGACAAATTTTGACCTTATATTTTCAAGCTAAATATTATAAAACATAGCCGCAAGTGATGCATGCCCTTCTCGCGGCTAACAAATATTTTTTTTACCTTAGACTGTTTTCAAGCTAGATTTTTCAAAACGTAGCCGCATGTCTCGCATGCCATCTCACGGCTCAAAAATACTTTTTTTTTCCCTGGTTAAAAATCAGATGGGGGTCTCATCGTAATTTTGTAACCGCGCGCCAGACCCCTGCCTTCGGGCGTAGATTCGTAAGTGCCTGGGGCTCAAAAATTTTGCCGCCAGAACGCCCCAATTATAACTACTATTTTCTTCCTGACCGGTTTCGGATTTTCATCCATCGTCAGAGCAAATTCACCAAGTCGTGTAGAAAGTTCACTTCAACGTAATGTTTCTGATACTTGTTACTTGTTCAAGTTGAATTATATACAACCAACAAGTGTGAGTAACAAGTAACAGAAACATTACGTTGAAGTGAACTCTCTACACGAACTTGGTGAATTTGCTCTGACGATGGATGAAAATCCGAAACCGGTCAGCAAGAAAATAAATATGCATGCTACGACGGATAAAATACCAGATGTTATCCAGCAGTGCGGATCCAGCCACATATTCCTCTTATATATATTAAAATATGGGTGATAGAACATACATTGTTCTGAATTGGTAACTTATCAATCGTAAAAGCGCCTCTACTTATTAATACTTATATAATAATAATGTAGTACTTATTTTAATACCTCTACTTATTAATACTGGTTATCTTGAAAACTAGCCTGTAGTACCTTGTATACTTAGCCTACTAACTGCCCAACTAAAGGCCTATCATTTTAGTTTTTGAAATATTTTTTAGGAAAATTCCTTGTTGGAGATTTTTCACATTCAATGACGTTTTCGAATATGGTACGAGCATCCGGATTCGATTCCCATAGGGTTAACTGCGTATGCCCGGAGGGCTTTGGACAGCACAGGGTTAGCCGCTTACCTACAATTTTCAATTTTTTTTTTTTCGGGCAATCGGACGAAGGGGAATTCAACTTGGAAAATTTGTTGCTATTAAGAATATCTTCCTCTCCACAGATAATCATGGTAGTAAAATAAGTGAATGGTAAAGCGTAAAATCAGAATTCATCGATACAAAGCAGCCAAAATATTTTCACAAAAACTAAAGAATCAATGCAGAAAGGATTGTTATAGGTCTAAATGAGTCGAAGTGGTGATGGTTCAATCTCTAACTTGTCTAGCTCTAGTAAGAACAGTTGGGTTAGAGAGAGGGAATTTGTTAATAAGATCAGACAATTGGTCAGCCTGTGGAGCGAGCAAGGCTGCCAACCATGCCGCTTCATTCTCTTATTTTTTCTGCCACCTTGTTCATTCTCAAGGTCTGACCTGTTTCCTTTCGCCCCTTCTCTACTAGTATATTTTGTTTAATGTCCTCGGCTGGTCGCGTTCTGATCGTGTTCACGCTGTTGATTACTTTGGTCCGACATTGTCCCAGCAACCAACGCTCGCCCGGTTTAGCAGAGGCGTTTAAATTATGCCAATAAACGATGACCCCATTAACGTTTCCTTTCTGATTCATAATACTTTTTTCCTTTCCTTTAATTGGATAAGTGAGACTCTCCTCTGCTCTCTTCTTTACTTTTTCTTACTAATGTGAGAAGAAACATTGTGAACGGATCAGATTTTCTAAATTATCATAGGAAATGACGATTTTGAGAGCGCACATATGAGTGTATAAAATATCTCAAAATAGAAAAGTCACAGAAAGCTAAAACTTGGAAAATATTCCACCTAGGTACCACCACCCTCCTTCTACACGAAGATTTCGGCAAAACCTGTCCAAAGGAAGTGCAACTTTTTTGAATGACTTTTTCAGTTTTACGCATTTTTCTAAAATACAATCTAGCTATATAAAACAAGAACTCACAAAAGGTATTATGTATTCGATAGTTTATTCAGGAAAATCTATTTGGCCAAGCAAAAGCAGCATTAAGCAATCCTTTAAAGTGCCACTTCATGCAACTTGCAGTTCTGCCACCTATATAATATTCTGGAACAACAAAAACATTGCTAAATTTTAAAGTTTAAAGGAAATCGGTAAATCGGAAGTACATCTTTGTAACCCTACTGATTTCTGAGCTTTTACAGAACTATCTCGATAACAGCTCCTACAATTTTAATTTTTACTTTTTTTAACGCTTAGTAAGAGGAAGTATTGTAATCGTGTCAAATTTTTGATATCGAGTTTTTACCGCAAATAACCGTTTTGAGGTTCCCTGAGTCCAAAAAATAGTTTTTAGAAAATTGTGTATGCTATGCATAGTATAGCTCAAAAACGAAAAATCGTAGAAAGTTCAAACTTGGTATTCCGTTTAGGTATCACCATGGGATCCGACAGTGAGACATCTGTCAAAATTCCTCAACCGGAAGTAGCACTTTACTTTTTTGCGATTTTCTCAAAAATAGCTCCGACAATTTTCTTGAAATATGGATATCAAGAACCCTTACAAAGAACTACAATTTTATTTGAAACATTTCTCCGGGAAAATTCTCCCTCTTTCATTTTTCAGTTATGGGAGAGGCATGGGGTTAGGTTTTCCTCTAAAGTGCTATTTCAGTTTATTCACAATTCTGTCATCTAAATAATTTTAATTAGAATGAAATATGTTATTGAAATTCCGAGTTTGAAAAATGACCGGACGTGCGTTTTTACTGAAATGTAGTTGTTTCTGGTATTTTCTCGAAAATGGCTCCACGATTTCTTTAAAGTAGGTATGTGTACTATATTTAAAATGGGCTTAATTTGAAACATTTCTCCTGATAATGTCATTTAAGGGGGCCTATGGGGAGAGGGGTATGTTTTTTCTATTTTTTCTAAAGTGCTACCATAGTTGATTACACAATGAGCGAGAGAGACTGAGAGAAGAATGTATCTCCAAAAAAAATACAAAAATTCGCCGGAAGCTCAAACTTGATATGCTGTTTAGATACTACGAACATTTCGGTTCAAAATCCTCAATGGGAAATTTAGTTGTTTTTTTTTCAGTTTTTCAAAAAAGTCAAACGATTTTGTTTAAAATACACATATTATGCACACATATATGGCCTGTGGAGAGTGATTCAAGATGGCGAATGATGTGGATGTCTGATAAGTGGTGTCACAAAAGTTTTAGAAGATTGAATAAATACGAAGAAAAATGTTAATTCAGAGTTTGCTTTGCAAGCTATTGTGGATATGAATAGGACTTTTGAAATTCTCAAAGAAGAAAATCAAAAGTTCACAAAATTAATTTCCAATGAGAGGTTAATTTCTCCAACTTATTCTGAAGTAATAAAAACACCAAAAATCTTAAGTATTCCAAAAAGTCATTTCAAAGCTTTAATAAGTTCTAAAGTGCCAGATCATACGAGTGAGGCCACTAAATCTTTAATTAGAAAGTTTATCGACCCTTGTAAACTTCAAATTGGTATCAGCAAGTTAAGGAAGTTTAAAAATAATTCTGTTTTGATTGAATCCCCTAATAAATATGACATAGAAAAGTTATGTCAAGAAGTAAAGCAAAAAACAAAGAAACATTAGAAGCAAAGCCATTATAGAAATTTCTTCCGTGTCTCTGGATGTAAAGATTCCTGAAGACATTGACTTAGATAACGCTGCAAGTATAATAAGAAATCAAAATCAGGATTTGTTCGAGAACAAGATAATGTTAAGGTTGTATCAGTTCTAAGTAACAGAAAATAAAATATAAAATACGAGTTTAATATGAGGTTACGAAAAATCTTCGACAAAAATGCCATAGGGGAAGGTTAAAGTTTTGTTCTCTATGTGCAAATGTATGGATCATGTTCTGGTTAAAAGATGCCTTTAGATTTTAAACTTGTTCATCTTTCTAAACACTGGAAAAGTGAAAGATCAATCTCTCTTTTAGGTGCTGAAGTTCATTTATTAAAAGAATGCAATTCGTTTTAACAAAAATGTATTAACTGCATAATATGAGCAAATATAACCACCATGAGTCAAAAGTAAATATTAAACAGACTACAACTGATAACAACTGCCCATCATATATCGATTATAAAAGAAGGTTGATAGGCAACATCGATTATGATTACTAATAATGCACATAAAGTTTTGGGCAAAGGACCTTAGTTGTGCACCTTCAACAAAACAAAGATTAGGTTTTAAAATTTTTTTGAAAGTATGTGCTGATCTTTCTGTATGTAATTATAAAAATGAATAAACATAATAAAATCGAATGTTTGCAAATAAACCTTCAAAAATCGAGAAAAGCCATTTATAACCTCGTTGAGATTTTAGAAAGGAGACATTTTTTTCCTATATTGACATTGTCTTCATATAGGAACTTTTTGTTCGTTGGGCGCATCAACTTCTGAGGTCATTAGCGCCGCTCAGCTAGTTTCCATTCTCGAGTCGGTCCACACGAGCCGGGATAGGAACCTTAATGTTTCTGAAATGACGTTGCAGCGCTTCCCACATCTTGTAAAATACTGTATGCAGGAACGAATCGAAAAAGAGCAATAATATTAGTTAGGAATATCTCTATCGATTACACAATAATCACACAGATTTCGGATGAGGATACTGTGGTGGTAGAAATAAATTATAATGGACTGACATTGATAGTTGCTATTATGTATTTTGATTTTCAAAGAGATATTAATGAAGATTTATTTAAAATTGAAAATATTCTCAATTTCTCTGATAACAGAAGATTAATAATCTCAGTTGATAGTAATAGTCGATCAAAGAGCTGGTATGATACTGTTGAATGGAATCTTTGAAATTTTTCCTGTAAAGTGTCTGCAGGAAATTTAAAGCCCCTTTGAGTCTGACGACTATTAAAAAAGTGCCAGCATCGTCACATATTCTAGGAATGAAACTTGGAAGTTATGTTGAATTCGTTCATTCCTGATGATGGCCTCTCAAATGATACGGAATTTCAGAAAAACATTAAATACTACATGGAAATAACTCCTGATACGCCAAACGATCCTTTTAGTATTGATGAAGTGGAAAACATAGTGGCCTGAAATTAAAGAAAGCTCCAGGATCAGATGGAATCCTGCGGAAATTATTCAAAAAGTGTTTTTAATTTTCCCAAAATATATGACTGCCCTGTATAATGATTGTTTGTTTAGAGGGAAGTTCCCAAAAATTTGGAACAATTCGAAAATAGTCCCAATAATTAAACCTAACAAGAAACAATGTTTAGATGATTCCAAGTATCGACCTGTCAATCTTCTTTCGGTCAATGGCAAAGCACCCTAATGATTAATAGAATTATGTTTCATCTGAATAAACAAAATTGTCTGTCAAACCAGCACTTTGGTTTCGGTATAAACGAGCACGGTGGATGCTGTTTTGGTGGCAAAAGATTATATTGAGAATAATCTGAAAATGACTAACATAGTCTGTCTTATTTCCTTAGACGTCGCTGGAGACTTTAATGCGACCTGGTGGCCAAACGTCTTTTAGAAAATATCTTTCGGAATGTCCAAAAAACTTTTATTGCCTTGCAAAAAGCTTCTTCGCTAACCGAATAGCTACTTTGTCTATAGTTGATAGAACTGTCAGTAAGAAGGTTACAAGAGATGCCCCCAAGGATCTTGTAGTGGTCCAAGATTCTGGATCATTCAGTATTGCTCTGTTCTTAAACCACCCTATGAGAAACAAACAAAAACAATAGTATTTGCAGATCATATTCTCATTATGACATTGGCCAAAAATGTGTTTCAGTTAAAAAATTTAGCTACTACAGAACTCGGCAAAATCAGCGTATGGTCAAAGTCTACCAAGACAAATTTTAATACTGATAAAACAGAATTGTTGCTAATATCCCGCAGAAGAAAACCACCTAAAATAGAGATCTCCTGGGAAGAAAAGAAACTGGAAAATGTACCTGAACTGAAAATCTTTGAATTACAATAGATTCGAAAATGAAATGTAGTGTCTCATTGATAATATTTCAGATAAATCTCTCAAATTAATTATGTTTTATCAAAATATTCAAAAGTTCATTGGGGGATGCGCAGTGGTGCATTGAAAATAATTTACAGAGGAGCATTAATTCCATATCTAACCTTCGGTGCCCAAGTATGGATTGAAGCCTTGCGATACAAGGCATAAAAAAATAAAACTCCAAAGGATGCGAGAACTCATGTTATTAAGAAGAATTAGAGGATTCAGGACCGTTTCTTATGAAGAGAAATGCGAAATATTAAACCTAATGGGAAGAACTTCACAATATAATATTGATCCAGCTTTATATGACAGACCAGTCCACTATAATAATGGGTACATCCAGTCCAAGATCTAGTCAATATTTCAATGAATTTGGAAGTTGAGCAAATTTGGAAAATTTTTACGGACGGCAGTAAAGAAAATAAATACATAGGCTGTGCATTTGTAGCGTTCAAAGAAGGAATGAATGTTTTCGAGGGAATATAAGCTAGCAGCTCACTGTTCAAATAAGCAGACTGAATTGATGGCCATTTTAAAATCGTTAGAATGGTTGCACAGTGTACAAAGTGATCCTTCATGCAGAACATTGCAGCTTTATACAGATAGTTGATCTCTGTCCACATACTAAACAGTCGGAAAATTCACTATCCATTGGCAGAAAAAATCAGAAGGAAGTTAACATGTATGATTAGAGAAGATGGATGGACTAGTGGACTAAAGCGCATCTCGGCACCTTAGAAATTGAGAGAGCTGATCGTTTAGCGAAGCAAGCTTCAAAGGAGGAAAGCCTGGACTTGTGTTATAAGTACTACCCAATATCGTATGTGAAGTCTACAGCAAGAGAGGAAACATTGCGGAAGTGGGAAGAAGAATGGACTCATTCAAGTAAAGCACAAACCTTGAAGTGAACTCTCTACACGAACTTGGTGAATTTACTCTGACGATGGATGAAAATCCGAACCCGGTCAGGAAGGAAATAAATATGCATACTACGACGGATAAAATACCAGATGTTATCCAGCACCGCGGATCCATCCACATATTCATCAGACCACCTACTTTCAGACTGGACCATCTAAGACCAAATTTATTAAGAGAGGCTATACTGACTGGACACAGTTGGCCACAGTTGACCTGACTGATATACTTTACCCACATTTCCTCAACTTCATTAACAAAATCAATTATAGTCAAATAGTAGCCTAGTTTCTCAACTGTAAATAACCATGTAAATATCCACTTTTGCTGTAATCAACAATTAATTGTATATCTTATCTATATTTTTATTTATTTTTGTTTATACATCATACTTTCTTATGAAACATGTAATATTTTAAATGGAGCATGTTCAAATATAATAAACACCCTCCTAATAGGGGTATTATTGGGAGGAAAAAACACATACCATTCTTTGCGGTAATAATAGATTTTTTGATGGTACCTACTGTAACATTAAGTTTTCTTCTAAGAGCCAATTAATTGCAATGAAAGGTGCTGCGACCTATAAAATAGAAGTTTAAGTAAATTTTATGCTAGTTTAATCAGAAATGGGAATTTCTGAGAGTATAGGTTTCATATTGTAGGGGAGGGGGATGGATTTTTCTCATATATATATACACTCTCACGTTTATCGGAAATAGAAGAAGACGTCTTTATTTAATTTACAAAATTACAAAAATACATAACTATAAAACTAAAAATAAATTCCTTGTAAAGACAACAACATGGTCATTAGCCGTCCATGGAGTCTATGATTTGTTGTAGCATTTTTTTCATTTTACTATTGTTATTATTATTATTATTACTTTATATACTTCTTTCCTGTCTTAAGTTTACATTAAAGTATAAAAGTAAAAACATTAAAGTATAAAACATTAAATTGAGAATTGGAAAACAAAAAATAGATTTATATTATCTAGGATTAATAAGTGATACTCGTTTTGCATAAGCTACGGTACAATATTTCACCAAAGCAACCCAGCCTTTGCCGTTCAAATAATCAACAAAGCCATGCCTAGAAAGAGTTGACGATCCAAAGTAACGACCGCGCAGTTCAGCCAATGCTGGACAATCCGCCAGGAAGTGGAACAGGTCCTCATACTCATTACAGCCACATAAATTGCATCCAACCTTGGTATTCTTAAAATATTAGTAGTTCAACGGTAACAGATCCCCTCTAATTTTAAATATCCATCTCATTGATTTCAAAGACACATCATCAGTTAAACACAATTTATTTTCTAAATTATAATGAAGTTCTTTATAAAATGGATAATAATTTGTATTAAATACCTTCAATTTGCAAATGTTATTAAAATCACTATTTAAAGATTCAATTATAATATTAAATGTAGTTTTCCACAAAACACTATTGTTACAATTGTGAAGTTTAAATTAAAGTTAATATTGAAATTTTCAGCATGACTCTTAATTTCTGAAAACCAAAAAATATTCTTTTTTATTATTTCAGTAGCTAAAATTTTGGGATATATATTTTCGGGAAGGTTTAATGATCTGAGTAGATATTTATAATGCAGTTTTAGTGTGTAGAGGCAAATAGGCGGTAATTTGGTTTCGAAATGTATTAGTGCTGATGGTGTGTATTTTGGGCATTTCATTAATTTTTTTATGAAAAAATAAAGAACTCTCTCAACCTCGTCATATCTTTTCAATCCCCAGACTGGGCACCATAGCAAATTATATTTCTACTAACTGAGTTGAAAATTCTAATTTTTGATGAATATGAAATGTTACCAATAAATTGAGATCATATTGAGTTTAAGCTCAATTTTGCTTTTGATGACTTGCTTTTTAAGTGTTTAGACATAGATAATGTGGGGGTAAGTATTATGCCGAGATATTTAACTCTGACTACTTCAGTTCTATTTAAGCTCAAAAACCATTTCTCATTTTTGGCTGGTCTACCGCCATTTCGAAAGACCATGACTTTGGACTTTTCTAGGTTGATTTTCAGGCTCCACAGTTGACAATATTCAATGATTCCAAGTACTCTAGAGAGTTTATCATTAATTGGAGAGATACCGGATCCGAGGCCAATAGGGCGATATCATCGGCATACGCCAACAGCTTTATCTTATATTTGCCGTTAACGACTACACCCCCTCCCCCCAGATAGCTCTCCAAGTCATTTATAAACAACGAGAACAGCAGGAACTGAGAAGACATCCCTGTTTCACCCCTCTTTCAGTAAAGAAACTCGAGGATAGACCATTTTTACACAACTATTTTTGAGGATATACCTAAAGAGTGCAGTTTATAGATTAGACTAAATCTATCGATATTGTCGAAAGGCCGAAGAAAGGTCAACAAATAATACATAAACTTGTTGCTTTTTCATACTTAATTTTAGCTTAATTAGGTTGGTATGGGAAATATTTTTCAACAAAATCTTTGAGGTTTTTGAGTTTGGCTTAATATAAACTGCCGTTTTAAATTTTGCTAGTGGCAATGTCTCTACAATGTCAAATTCAAATAGAGCCCTAAAAACTAACAAGTATAATCTCTGTCACTTATATTTATCTATTCTGTAAGACCAAGTCCAACTAACGTTAAGCAAAACATTCCAAGTTTGAAGACCATTTTATAAATATTATATTGTAATCATTGTGGCCAGAGAAAGTCTTAAGTTTCATACTACACTTTTTATTTCTCCTAATACTGGTAAGAAAGACCAACAATTGTGTTCGTGTTATATTTTTGATATCGGGTTTTCACCGGAAATACACGTTTTGAAGTCACGTGTTCGAAAAAGTTGTGGAAAATGTTTGAAAAAAAATTGTCAATTATAAGTATGCAAAGTAAGAGAAAGTCGTGAGTGTTTCAAACCAGATTTTTTTTTTCTCTAGCAATAATTTGTTGAGAGATAAATTTTTAAAAAATGTAAAAAAATTCCATTAATGGTGCCTCACAAAATTTATGTTTTATTTTGTTATGTATTCCGATGACAACTAAATATCGAGAATCAATTGTGCTTCTGATCTCTTAAAATCGTAAAAAAAGTAAATTATTATAAAGCAATATAAACAATAGTTACGTTTGGCGGTGTTAATCAAACAAGCAAAAAATTAGTCTAAATTTACTAAATGCGTTTCAAGTTCTGTGATATAGAAGGAACTTCTGCAAAGACTATTGGAGAACTTTATTTAATTTATTAACTAAATCTTTAGGTTTCTTTTACTTATTCACAATTACTTCGTGAAAATATATTTTTGAAAGACAGTTTAAATTGTCAGTAAATTCCAAATTCCAGAGTTATTCAATATCGTAAACTATAGAATATTAGATAAATAAACAATCCGCAAAATAAGAAGTTAGGTGGTTAGCATAATGGCCATTAGGTATTAATAGTGTTGTAGTTGTGGGACACACTACTGAGGCGCTAGTGTTCTACTAGCTAGTTTAGCACTCTGGTGACAATAATTTGTAATAACGAATATTTTTAAGCTTGTGCTGTACTCTGGCGTCTGCATCTACTACACAAATTCTATAACATAAATGATATTAATAATTAAATTCATTAGAAGATGAACAAAATAAAAAGGGCTAAATGATTTTTGTAGTATCTTTTACTACAAATATTCGCCTTAAATCAAAATTCTGACAAAAAAAATTTCTCGTCTGAAATTTGCAAGAATTTAGGGCGCTACATAAAAATATTTAGTCCATTGAAGTATTTTATTTATTAATATTGTCATTAATTAAGATATTTTTTAACATTTTTTTGATTGTATTATTAAGGGAGCAGCTTTGTGTAATGTGATACACTCAAAAGACTATTTAAAAATCACTGATTAGAAGCGAAATTGGTATAAAGAACTAGGTAGGTATTGTTTTTATTATGCTTGACGAGTTTAAAAGTTAAAAACAAAATTTTTTTTCATGACTTGCTCCTATTATAATTCGAAATGTTCTAAATACCTCCTAGTCAATTATTGTTAAATAGAGGTTGTTGATTGTTTAATTAGTGTAAACACTGATACAAAAAAAAATGTTCTAAATGAAATTTTCGTTCGAAGTTGAAATTTTTATTGAATATAACATAATTGATTGTTAATCAATGGTGTTATTGTTAACCTAAGAACCTTTTCCCAGAAAAAAATTAATACAGTACGATATAATACTATAAACCAAGAAAATCAAAGATCCTGAGCAAATTTAAAATCTTCAAGAAAATTACTAAAAAAAAAAGGAAAAAAATACAGTAAATTTCTGGTTAACCTATTATATTCAGGTTTAGAAACGGAATATTAGCTATCATTAAGTAATCCTTGAATAAAGTGTGAATTAGAGACATTTTCCGTGATAGCCTGCTTCATTTTGTGGTCAACGACCGGTTTCGGGCGTTCGCCCATCTTCAGGATGCGTTTTTCAGACAGTGTGACAACACATACTTGCACAGAGCAAACTTAATTTACACACTCCTGATGCTTTCCAGCTCTGCGGAACCAACCACCAACACAACAAACTGTGAATTGTTGAACCGTATATAATATTAAATGACAGTCAGAAATCTCAAAATTATTTGGTGGGGGAGATGTAACAAATAAAAATGTTAGGTCTTTAATGTGTGATTATTGTTTGGTATAAATAAAAAAAAGGAATAAAATAAATTGCGCGTCATTTATTGCAAAAAATCTTATAAAAACCCCTGGTAAACTGGCACTGTTTTAAGTGGTCCGCTCGTTACATAATATTTAGTCTATTCACTTAAAACATTATATTATTTACCACATATTATAATAAGTATTTTTAAGGAGTACGCAATTTCAAAAATTTGTCACAATTGCAAGACTTCCTATTAAAGCACTTACTGAATTCAATTAGGAGATTATTTTTCAATAAATTGTACGGATTAAATAAAGGTTATGCAAACGTGAGAGCTGGGAAAGAGCGAAGGAAGATTATTCTCGAATTTTACAACATAGGGGTGTACATTTGGAAAACAGTTATTAGAAAAATTAATTGTTAAATAGTTTTTCATACATACATATGGATTATGATTTTTTATTTATGTAATATTTATTAACTACATTTGTGGCTGACTTTACTATTATTAACAAAGGTGAGGTTAATTCATGCTACAAGGCTTTACTTAACAGAATAATGTAGTTGTTTTCTGGTATAAATACCGGGACAGAGAAGGGGGGGGTCAAGTGGAGGTTTCTAAAAGGTTTCTAGCTATAAAGTCATGGCAAGTTATTTTGTTGCAATCAAAGTTTAATCTAGAAATAAACACTTATGTTGTGATATTGATAAACCAGAGAAATATTTATGCATATTTTAGTAGTAACATGGGAGAACAAGGTGCTGCCCTGCAAAAATATAATCAAGAACTTGTTAAATGTAAGTATATAATTAGGTAATAATGTTACTGTCTACTTTGCTTGGAAAACAATATTTTTTAAGCAATTTTTTAATTTAATGTTTATTTCCCAAAAATGGAATACCTTCTAGGTATCGAACAAATTAAAGTTAAACGTTTTGAGGTTACACGTGAAATTGAGAAAGAAGAAGTGATAAAGACAGAACTTGAAGTTGAGTTGGCCAGTATTAAACGTAAACTTGATGAAGTTAATAATAGTTTGAAGAAAAAGTTAGCGTTGAAAGAAAGTTATGACATGGCGTTGCAAGAATCTGAAGATGCCTATATGAAGGTAAACTGTAATTTATTTTAATGTAAAAGCTGTAAACTTAATTATTTATTTGTGTATGAGGAAGAATAAAACTTGTCTATGAGGTTACAGAAAAACATCAGTAATTCATGCCGAATTCAAACTATTTAATAAAAACTAATCTCACACTGGACAATCACCGTAATGGGAAGCAGCTTAAATCCTTCCTCGGAATCTTGTTTCGACCGGGCGTCCTGAACTTTCTTACAAGCCAACAATTTGCCATAACTTGATTAGGTTTTTTTCCTACGCCATGACTTTGGCTATTCAGCTTCTCGCGGCCCAGAATAAAAGAACTACGCTGCACTGGCGATTGAAGTTGTTTTAGTTGGATATCCAGGGGGCACGTGAGAATAATCTCGGACGCGAACAACTTCACCCCTCATAATTGATTAGGTAGTTTCCCTATCCAGCTCACCAGAAGTCCTATGACAGAGATGTCTCAACCTTAGAGCCCTGTAATTGCCGAAAACAGGTTTCTGAAAAGGCACAACAACTTTCTCGAAGTCAGCCCTCTAATAAGTATTTCGCTTACTGTTTATCCTGTAAAGGAAAACAAAGTTGAGTGATGAATGTGGCAATGAGCAGGTGAAAGTGCTATAATGAGCTAAACTTTGCTTGTAAGGGTAACTAAACTCAAATAGTTTGCATATATCATCTACCTTTGCAGCCCTTACGTTATTGTGATTGCTGGGGAAATTCAGTAAATTGTATTCGAGTTTTTAGGCTAGGACATCCGCAGGAACCCAAGATCCCTTTGCGCTTAACTAACTAGGTCTTTCTTGGAAGATAATTGAATTAGTCTTCCAGAAGCAATTTGGATGTGAAAAAACATGATTTTAATGTATTGAGAGAGAGTTTTCAAATCATTTGAGTTGAAGCCTCATTTTACCTTGAAGAAAATTGCCTCAGTCTGGAAAGAAGTCCATTCACAGACGGAAATTTAGTGAGCCTAAGTTATATCTTAAATTGGACCCGTCATAACGTCCTCTACTTTTTTTTTGACTTTGGTCAATTTCGTATCCTCATCTATCTTTAAAGTTTAAACTTTCTTTAGATTTCTAATATTTTAAAGAATCATTGACTTCTACCACTCAGTTTCGTTTCAAGCATTTCAGCGATTGATTAAGTAACACTGAAGGCATCCTAAAAGGGACATAGTCATAAAAAGAAGCATTCTGGGAACGGACGCAATCTCAGATATTGCCCAACATTGTAGACACTACTATTGTTCGGAAATAGAATTATTCGAAAGAATTATTATTTGTTTTAGATTCTGGAAAGTACTCAAGTTTTGCTAAGCAAGGTTCGGCGTGAAAGTGAAAACATGGGTGAATTACCCTAGACTTGGTAGTAAATAAAATTACTGCTAATTTCAATGCTTCAGTTCTATGAAGTACTTTTATATTTTATCTTTATATAAAAGCTTTATCTGTTTATAAGTATCACAGCCAATTACAGTGTATAGTTTTTACATTTACATACATGTGAAAAAGAAAAAGTATTTATTTTATATATAATTGTTACGATATTTATATTTATTGTACATATTTATAGCATGAGAATTCCTCCCTTTTGCAAGAACAATGTTTTGTACAAATATTTAATGTTATCATTGTCTCTGTTGAAAAATAAATATTGAAATAAAACACTTGTTGTAAATACTGAAATATGAGTGACATTCAAAAAGTTTTCCAAAGAAGCGTTTATTAATTACATTGCCGATAGATAATTTACAACTAGGACCTTCCATTATAGCATTTGTTACTGGCTGAACTCTTCCCTCTCAGCCCAACTATATCTATAAAGCAGAAGATGTAAGCAACTCATACACTTTTCCAGTTTGAACTATGCATTTCCGACACTCTTTTGATCATTCCATACCCATCTTAGTTCGTCTGGGTTATCATAACCATGTGAAGCGATAACATATCTATAACCGTGTGGATCATAATTCTTCTTATAGAAATAAAACTCAGCATTATGCAATGCTACAATATTTACAGACTTGGCCAGCATTGACAAATAGATATCGTCGAAACGGAAATGTGGTATATACATACTGGCATAGTATAATTTCTTCAGGGCACGATTTGAAAGTATATAAGCACCTGCGGTAACATAAGGTGGCCATGAATCGTAAGGATATTCAGACAAAGGTACATACCACTTGCTGAACAGATAACGCATAGGTCGGCTATTTCTAAAAACATAACCTGCGTATAGTTCATTATCATCACGCAATTCAATATCCACTATTGATTTGATTTTTTTGGTGTGTATAAAGTCCTGATTTTCTCGATCATCAGAATGCTGTACAGATTTTACTGGCACTTCAAGGTAACCTGGATATTCCAATGGATTACGCACAAATCTTAAAACATTTTTTGTAGAAACGTACATATCATCATCACTGAAAAAGTAGAATTTGGCTTTATTACAATAGTATACAACCCATTTCATACTCATCATAGTTTTAATTGTATTATTATAGTAGGAATCTTGGAAATTCACTTGTATAATATCTCCTTTTGCTTTGCTTTCTTCATTGATTTTTTTCTGTACCTCTTCATCTTTATCAACACCCAGTACAAACACTGTCCTTATTTCCACATCTGAAAACCGTTTTTCGAAGCCCCATGAATTTCTTATACTTTCTCTTTTATCAAAATTTCTAGTAGCCGATTTAACTATGTACACCAAACGCAAGGGACTATCATCCACGTAGCACTTTTTCTCACATTTATAACTGAAATTAAAATTATACCTGTTAAAACCGGTTATCGTTGGTACTTCATTGTTTAACCACTGCTTTACATAGATTTCAATTTTTGGGTCAAAGTGATCTGCATACAATGAATAACTTTTTTCAAAAAATAAAGTAAATACACCAAAAAAATATAAAAGAAATATAACAACTATTAATAAACATTTATTACAATGTAGCTTGGTTAGCTTTCTATAAGCGGCCATTTTTTCAGAAATTATTCCTTGCCATCGCCAAAACAGAAAATATGTGATAAGGTAAGATTTATGAAAATTATTTATTAAATTCTTTATACAGCTAAAAAAAAATCAAATAACCACTCTCAACTTCGCAACGATATAACCTACTTCACAAGAAGGTGTAACCTTTTCTGATACTACGTGCTGTAACCTTCTTGCTCTCACTTCCACTGCTATCATGATTAATGATTTCATTTTGTAAAGTTAGATTCTTACTTTGATTACGGTATATATAATAAGTTTCATTTTTAAAAATATTCTTTAAAAAAATTATTGAACTTGTTTCAATAAATTTTAGTCGAATAAAAAAATAGTTCATCGACCTTATATTTGATTTGTTTAACCTAGCCGGCCATGTTCCATTGCTCTTGGTATTGCTAAATAAAAGTGGGGCAAGTTGGGTAGTGCAATGTTATGTGTTAAGTTTTTATTTTAATTTACTAAATATTTTTATGTTATTGTTTTTTTATTTTTCTTCTTCTTCTGTAGAAGAATCATAGCAACAAAATTGCAGAGTCATGGAGGCCAATGAAAGAGGTGAGTGAGGCATTTATTCCTTTCATGGAATCTTATTAAATAAACAGGTTATCGTTGATGTCTAACCTTAGTTATGTTTATTTTTTTCTGTATCGCACAATAATAATTCCTTATCATAATAAAATGATTAAATGTTTCATTTATTTTAAACAATAGTCTATTTACTTTAATTTTACAATTCAAATTGTATGAAACTTTTTAAAATACCTTTTAACTGCTTGACGCACTATTAGTAGGTCAAATAGTGATTAATGTTCTTTCATGGGGTATGGAACATTGTACTTATGATCGAAGAACTTTGTACTACAATTTCAAGCTGTATTTTTATCCCTGATATTAATTTGTAAGATATATTTGTAATAAGATCTAATCAGAATAAAAAAAAAGGAAGCAATTTTATGCTTACTTAAAACATTTTGTACTAAAAATTGTCGAAGTCTTAAGAATTGAATATTTCATAATTTTTTTATTGAATTTGCTGAATATTATATGTTTCCAGTTATAATATAACTTCTTAGAAAGAACCTTTTTTTGGAACTTCAGTATTGTTTGGCCGCAAGCATTATCAGAGAAATAAGTTATATTAGCAACGTTCATTGATTTACTCATTTCAGAAATTGATTTTATAATGCTAATTTATTAAGAATTTAGTAACAACGGTTAACGTTATCACAAAACAACAGTGTGATTATTTTGTGTTATTTAATTCATTCCAGCATAATTTTATACATTCATAGTGTGTTTTTGGTTAGGCAAATGATTTATTTACCTTAAATGCAAATGCAGTAGAGTTTGAATAGAATTGACGTCTTATTCTTTGCACTTTAATTTTTATTTTGGTTTAAGAAATAAGATTAGTTGTGTACATAATCATATCTAATTATTTAATAATATTTACAACGTTGTAGAAAACAATGAATAGTATCGACACAGCAACAGTGCCTTCAAGTTTCAGAAATATTTTGCAATTAGTGAATTGTTTATGGGCGTTGTGAAGATTTTCTCTTGATTATTTAGTGACAGTGGTCTCCCCTTCATTAGCTATGTAGTCTTCAGTTCGTTAAGTATATAAGTGGTAGTTTTCTTCAATACGGTTTGTTTATTGGAAAATATTTTTGATTTCACAAGATGTGCTTGGCCTTTGCATTGGTTTCAGTAAGTCATGAACTTTTTTTTTTAGCTCGGAGAATCGTAAGCAATGCTCTCCTCCGTGTCGAAGTGGAAGTGGTGGACTAGTTCATGGTGATGTACTCGTAGTGGGGGTATGTCCCGCCACAACCGTGTGTGTGTACCCGCAGTTCGCCAACTTGATTTGCCGGCTCTGCAGTAATAAACTGACAACCAAACTTAACAGTTAATTGTTTTTATATACCAATTTTCGCCGGTAATATATATATATATATATTTGTCCTAGAAATTTGATTAACGGACTCCACCCTTGTTAAATTTAATAAAAGGATTTTTTTTTGTTTTTGTTTTTAATCTTTCGTTATCATTTGATCATGTGCCGGTATATGATATGGTGCTGTGAAGTATTCGTAATTTTTGTAAGTGAAATTGATTAGAGTTTTTAGTATTTTTCCTAAAATTGTTGTGTTAAGTTGAGGTGTTGTTTGATGGTGTTGTAAACTACAAACATACAAACAACATGATCAAAAAGGATAAACCTATGATGTCTGTTGCGGCCATCATTCAGAGTCATTGGGGACGAGGTAGCTTAGTATTATTTTAATTTCTAAAAAGATTTTTTCTTATTTTTAGTTTTAAATTTGGTTTCTTTACTGCATGCACCTAGCAGTCTCTCTCTGGGGCAACATTGTTGGTTTCTGGGTAATTCCTCAATGTGTTTCTTTTGTGGAGTTTCCATAAAATTTTTCTTTTTTTCACTAAATAAAACAAAAAAAAGAAAAGCTTTTCATTAATATATATAAATTTTATTATTTTTATTATATATCAAAAAATATTTTTATTTTCACTGCAGCAGTTCAAAATTTTACACTCAGTTTTTACCAGTGCTCTACGAACTTGAGTTCTATGTTGGTTTTTATCCCTACATTTGAAAATTTTAAATATTAAAATATAATAAAGATAAATAATGAGCTCGATTTATTCTTATTTTATAACAAGTAATTGTTTCCATATATAAAAGAAAAACATGTGTAGTAAATTTTGCTGATTGAATCTTCTTGCATTCTTATGACTGGACTGTTCATTGCTTTCTTAATTAGTAATATGATTTGTTTATTGAAATATTTAGAAGGCTCAGAAATCGTAGTAATTTGTTAATTGTGTGAAGATTTAATATTTAGTAATTTTAATATTTTTCTTTAACCATATTTAAAAAAATAAAATAAAATTGAAGAAGCATATATATATATATATTGTATTTATATTAGTAATCTTTTATTTGTAGATATTTTATGATGTTTATATCAATTTTTTCCGTATGGTATCATATTTTCAAATTGTTTAATTCTAGATATCTTATGTTGAAACAAATTATTAAATATGAATTTTCTTCTGATTATATATTTCTACTTTTAGAAGAGTCGACCTCGAATTTCAGCTTCCATTACTTTTAGTTATTAATAATTGATTCTTGAGTCTTTATTTCCTTGTCACGCCTGAGCGTCTGTCGGACGACAGTGCTGCGTCTCTTCAATTTCGATTAATTTTACGATTATCTTTCAGTTTTCTTTTACAGATTTTTCTTCACGAGTTTTCATTGGTCCCCTCCAAAAAATAAATCACCTTAATTTTTTTTTTTTTCATTTTTATTATTTTTCATGATGTGGAATGAATGAAAAGCTTTGTGTAATTTCACACGATGTGGTAATTTAGTTTTTTCTTCTCCATTTTTTTCCTTTTTCTCTACTTCATTCTTTTCTTCTCTTTCTCTACCATGTTTATTTCAAGATGGCGCGATCAAGGTCAACATTTTGCGCCTTGAAAAAATTAAAATAAAATAAAGAATAAGGAATATATATATAAAAATTATTTTCTTGAAATAAAAACTTTTATGTATTGTATCAAAATAATTATATCTGATAATTATTGTTTTATTTATTTTTTGTTTCATAAATTGATTTCATTATTTAACCATTCAGAATGACTTTTTAAAAGCGAAAGTTTTTATTATAAACTCTAATTAGCAAACTTGTACAAAGTTGGAAGGTTTGCGATACGTTTAATTAATTATGTTTAATACAGTACAATAAGCATATAATTTAATTTAATACAACCATATAGGATCGTATATTATGTTGAAATGAAACTTTAGAAGTAGTCTAACATCATAGTCTAGGAAACATCTTAAATATCAATAATTTCTGGAAGAATAATCAAATAAAAGCGATAGGAAATATATGTATAGTTAGCGTAACAAGTTTAAAGAAAAGCGCGGAAAACATTCAATAATGTTGTACAACCTGTTGACGGATTTTGACTGAAATTTTCTTCTCTGATCCTCCATTGCTCAAAAACGGAGTGTATTATATTTCAGCTTCATGTAGTGTTTCGGTTTTTTTATTAAGCTGATCTTTGGCTAGAAACGATTTTATTGACTGATACAGGGAATTAGCCATCCAGTTAGCCCTTAAAGTGTTATCTACAGTTGGAGACTTACTTTTTCCCTATAAATCGGAGGCTGCGAGTATAGCAATTTCTTGCATGGGCTGGTGACGAATCTTAAGGTATCTTTGATGGTCGTAAGATAATTTTAACAATCTAGTCCAAGGAAATGTTATGGTAATGTTGCAGTGGTTGTGGTATTAATGCATATGAGGGCAGTAGCACATTCTTCCTGAAGGATTCATTTTTTTGTCGGATAGAAACCGAACAAGGCATTATAGAACCGAAATATGGGCAGCCTCTTCCTTAGTGGTGATTGCTATTTATCGAGGGTATGTTCTTGTGGGGACAGGCATATGGCAGAAGTTATTTTTCTGTGCATAGTTCTGGTCCCTTTCATGTTTAAATACATATCTATTGAAGAGCCTTCTTCAGGAATGCAAAAGAGTGCCTACTCTAAAGGGCTTGAAGAGCACCGATGACGCAAGACAACCTGTTCCCTAAATATGATGTTCAGGGCACCCCAACCATTTATGTTTTGTGCAAATTAGGATACGATCGCATTGCTCACTGTTATGTTATGAGGAATGGTGTTAGTTAATATGGGAAGAAATCTCCTTAATTCTCTGCAAGGGATCGCCCCTCTCTAGTCAGAAACATACTGCCTGTCTCTTAAAATACTGACAATAATGAAACCATTGCACTGCCTGCAACAAGCTATAACTCCACCACCTAGCTAGCCCATGATCCAGCGTACTTTGAACAAGAAAATCTTCATCACTTCCAACTTTAAAGACTTGAACTTGTTACAGTTCTGAGATTTTTGTCCGCGGTTTCAGGCATTCGTCCATCGTCAGGCTGTTTTGATATTTCATACTACTCAGCCAAAGCACCAAATTGTAATGCTGCAACTGTTCTTTGTAATCGATACACTCGCACTGCTTGCTCACAAAAATGCTGAAGACGCGGGAATGATGGAGATGGTGGATGATATAAAATGAAAGCCATTAGGTGAAAACTCTTAATGTTTTCATAGCCAGAGCTATGATTGGTGAATAGACAAGGCCTTCATAAATAATGCTCCACAGTTTTACATCACTTCCTCTTTAACATAGAAAGATTTGACTTGTTCTATATACAAAATATACTAAAATACAAATTCAGTAATTATGTATAATTTTGTTTAGAAATAATATCTGAATTTGATGTATTCGTTTTAAAATGAAAGTACTGGGTGACCGTGAAGTAGGTTTGGGTAAAAATTGATAACAAATTTTGGGTGTTGTTATATTATTCAAGGCTGGTTTTTTTTTGGAGTGCCAGTAATGGATATTTGCGAAGTAATTACGTTTAGATATGAGTGGATACATTGATAAGAAGGCACAGTGTGAGCCAGCAGCGCTCATTACCGCACCTTATACTTACTATTCTATTTCCTCTTGATATAACATACTTAAGGGAACGTCTGCTACAAGTATAAATAAATATAAAGACAATAATTTGTGGCTAGAATGGACAAAACTCGTCGATCGAATAAAGCGCCTGGATCCACCTTTTCTGATCCTTTTTTGAAGACGGATTTACGATGTTTAGTGCCCTGTTGATCATCGGAAGAATATTGCAATCTCATTGGCTCCCCCATTAAAACCAGTCAACCAATCCGATTGCAGTATTCTTCTATAACAGTGACGGTCAGCGGTGAGCAATGTGTCGTAAATCTGGCATGACCGGCAAAACATTTCGTTTTCCTCGCGGCTAGCAGAAAACAGATTATTTAGTATTTTGGGTTTTCTGAACCCAGATAGGAAATGTTCAAAGAATGTATAATTGACTTTAGGTAGAAGGAATAGATAAAAGGAAGCAAAGCCCTGCACAAAGCTTTGAATCGTATGGATAATGACGTATAACGGAATATCAAATTTAAGCTTGTTGCAATATTTTGTTCACACATATACACACGCAATTTTTTTTCTTATTCAGGGGACCTGCAAATATGTATTTCCGGTGAAAACTCATTTTGAAATATGTCCTCTAGGACACAGGAGGACATATTAGTACTCTTACTAGGAGGACATATTAGCACTCTCACTAGGAGGAATGTTAGTAAAAGTAAAACTCCATTTTGTTAGGCAATATATAGCCGGAATTAACTGGGTCATGAATGGGGCGGAGGAGTACTCCCAGGCTCCTGAACTAGATATTCAGAACAGAAGTCTTTGCAAATAAGTTTTTTAAAGATATAATGAAGTAGTGGACGAGATAACAGTGTATATGTGTGTGTTATAAATAATTTCCCTCGTCTGTGTGGAGGGGTGTAGGAGGTGAGATAGTAATGATGTGAGGATGGAGGAGAAGAGACAGACAGCCAGACATTAAGTTGGAACACGATGGTCTGGAGAGAGATCTATGTGTATAATGTGTAATTAGTAATGTCCAGATGAATATCGCACATACATACACACGTATTATATTTATGTGTAATGTATCCTGTGCGTATGGTGGTGGTGGTAATGTTCAGGATATGATGATGTGTAGATATGTAAGTAGATAGGGGAGAGAGAGAGAGAAGTTTGCCAATTTGGCATCAGTTCTATCGCAATTAGTGTAAGATTGTCTGTCTGTCTGTGTATATGTTGTGCCTTCATACTCACGCTCCTCTTGGTCATTATTTTTTTTTTTAAGCACTTTATTAAAGTCTGGCCAAAAAAAAATAAACAGCCAATGAAAAATATTTTTTCCTAGTTTAATTAAAACTATCATAAACATGAAATAAAAAGTTGTTCCAAAATATGACTACATTAGGAGTAAGGAGTAAGAGAAAGTATTGTAATCGGGTCAAATTTCCGATATCGTGTTTTCACCGCAAAACTTGACATTCCGTTTACGTAGCACCATGAGATGAAATAGTAAGTACCTGTCAAAATTCCTTAACCAGAAGTACCACTTTACTGAATGGAGTTTTCACTTTTTGCAGTTTTCTCGAAATTGGCTCCAGCGATTTCCTTTCAACTTATCTCACTCACATCCACTACACATGTAAACAGTTACAATTTTTATTTGAAATATTTCGCTGGGAAAATTTAATTTAAGGAGACTTTTAGTGGAGAGGTGGGGGTTATGTTTTCCTCTAAAGTGCTATTTTAGTTTATTATACAATTCTATCATCTAATGTAATTTTATTTAGAATTAAATATGTTGACATAATTTCAAGTTTGAAGAAATCTGTTGACCGGAAGTGCAGTTGATTGACGCTGCTCGTCAGGCCTTCCTTCACATTGGTTTAGGGTAAGCTTAGGGTATCAGATGTTACTGGAAGTTGGGTGCAAAGCCAAACCCACTGCGACCATGGACACCTGTTGTGGCTTGTTTGTTCTACTGAACCCTTACGGGTACAATTTGTAAGTCTGAATGAGTTTATATGTGCGAGTAAGGCGCCTAAATCCATGTAGTTGGACACAGTACACTACCTCTGCAGGCTCTCTATAATATTGTGTGCATTTTTTTGAGGTTTCAATGTAAGTATTGTTCATATTTCTGGTACTAACACGTACGATTGCCAAGATCCTTGAACGAATGGATTCCATCTTAGAGAGGGAGAGGATGTCTTGATGCACAGTGAGATTACAGGCTAGTATTACATGCAACACAGATCTTTTTGTGTTGGGTGTGATATCATACAATTTGACAAGACATACTGAAGATTGGTGGAACACCGGACTCCGGAATGTGACCAAAAAAAGTAGTTTATCATAAAAAAAAAGTGGTGTGACACATGACTTTCGCAATTGATACTCTTAATAATACAATATAAGTCTTACTAGTAAGAGAAAGTAATAAAGGGCATTAAATACGCGAATTAAAAATGAATAAATAAAAAGTTGAAGTAATTAAACTTGTTGTTGTTCGATCGCACCAGTGCTTCTAATGTACTCAAGGACGTAATATTATGTTACATGACAACGACAGGTATTACGAAAAAGAAATAAAGTGAAGACAACATAGAAAGAGAAAGTAAATAAGTTAAAGTATAATGTAAGAGGGAAAGTTAAGTTTGTCTGTCAGTACTTCATGCCCTTCATAATTTAAGCCGATTTCAACTTATTATCACATTTGGAATACTCCTTACTTTATTAAAACACATTATTTTACTGTTTCATTGTTCCACAGTCTTCTTCATAGTTTTCCAGACATCATATTTTGACCAACCAACCACCACAACATCATATTTTGAAGTATAAATAAGGTCGACAAATTTATTAAATGCAGATATTATTTTATATATAGTTTCTTCAACAATAGTAGCTTAATTGTCTCGATTTCGAGCTCAGGTCTGTTTAGTACACGAACGAATATTTATTTATGGGGGGGGGGCTATAAAGTTACAAATCTACTGCGACCTGAATAATCTATTGTGGTCCCCTTAGCTGTAGTGTTAGTACATAGAATGTTATCTTCTGTAAAATGTGCTATGTGTACTTGTTAGTGATGCGTGAGTGTGAAGGTGAGCAAGAGCTTGTCTGTGTGTGGTTCGCTAAACTACAGACGTCAACTACGTCTACAGGTCCGATATGTACTGTGTACAGTTAAAAGCACTTCCAGATCTTTCTGAGCGGCATTACTCTTCTGCTAAAACGATAGGAGAGCTGAGGAGGATACTGCCATTCAAGGAAACATCTACATAGTGTGGGGTCTTGATGTGGACTCGCTCAATGGGAAAGAAATGAATAGTTTTCAACTAGAATTTTCAGATTAGTGCTGAGAATTCGTAACTAAAATTAGTTCTAAGAGGATGTTACTAGATTTATTTCTAGAATACACCCTGCAATTATTACCTTCAGTTAGACTAGATGTTTGCGAGCCGACACGGTTCGATTCTCCATGAATATTAAGTAGGGAGATACACTTAATAATAGCGGGCTCTGGTGTAGGTGTCAGAAACTATAGCGCGCGGGGAGTCGCTTTGGAAACACCAAATTACTTTAAAAAAATCTGGCTGGAAACACTGACACATCCACTTTCTTACCGCAGTTAATAATGTTATAATTATTGATCAGTTTTTCTAATAAATGGAATTGTTCTCAAAATTTAGTTGCCCTTAACCATCTACATGTGGTGGGGGGGTATTACAGGTTGATTCTCAGCAACCAGCAGGTACAGTGAAGAAGATTACTTGTGGGGGGGGGGTTCTTTAAAAATGTTCCAACGATTTCTTTTAAATCAATTTGTTGCTAGTGACCGGTTTCGGATTTTCATCCTACGTCAGAGTAAGGTTTGCAATCACTTCGTGTAGAGAGATGACTTAAACTATATGTTTATATCACAAACGATACTGGTTGATTGACGAACCTTGCTCTGATGATGGATGAAAATCCGAAACTGGTCAGAACCTACACAATCTCAGCCTGGAAAACAGTGGCAATACCCTTAAAGCCACAGATCTTCCTTTTACTGAAAAGCCTCTGTAGGCAAGCTCTAGCTCCAGACAGACCTGTTTCCTTCTGCCTTGAGCCATTGGATAGTTGGTTGCTTAATGTAACCCGTCGGTATTTTTATGTAGAAAATTGCAATAAACTGTTCCGTAAGGTAGCACTTCCAGTCAACCTATTTTCTTCAACCGCGGAATGGTATAATAAATTAAAATAGCACTTTCAAGGAAAGCTTAACCTCAGCTCTTCCCCCAAAATCTTCTTAAATGAAATTTCCCAGAGAAATGTTTTAAATAAAAGTTCTACTTCTGTATATGGGTAGCGCTGTATATCAAGTTTAAAGAAAGTCAATGGATTCTTGTTCGAGAAAATCGCATACAAAAATTGAAAAATTCATTCAATAAAGTGGTACCTTCAGTTTACTGATTTTCACCAAGACCTTATTGTCAGGTCTCCCAGTGAAACTTAAACTAATATCAAGTTAGAACTTTGTGCGATTTTTCGTGTTTAAGATTTTTCATGTACATACAAAAACGTACAGACACCATTTCTAAAAATCACTTTTTTGGACTCGGGGAACCTCAAAACGTGTATTTTCGATGAAACACAGTTTCAAAAATGTAACACTATTGCAATAATAATAATAATAATGACAAAAACAGTAATTCTGTCTGGGAAATGAACGATCAAGTTTTAGTTAATTCGAGGATCTTGTGGTTTTGTTACTATAAATGTGGACGGTTATTGTGTCTGTCTGTACATACTGCTGCTAATATCTTGTATAAATATATATATACTGTTGCCCCTTGGCCACCAACTACTGTACTCGCTGGTCGCTCACTACTGTATACACTATATATATATATATATATATCCCAGTATATACTATCAGAGAGAAGGATCTATTCTCACGGCCTTGAATATTGCCACTTTATATTTTTTATCCTATTATTTATTTATTTATTATTACTTATTTTTACATTTCCTCTGATTCAGTTGTTAGTTTTTCATTTGTTTTTTAACTGAGTTATAATTCCTTATTACATCATTGTATAAGGTCTCACTCGTGTATAGATAATTAAACTTTCTTGGACAATTAGATAATTTCATGAAAGGTATTATTATAAATTTCTACATTAGAAAAGGTATTTTCCTTGTTTTTCCTCGATTAGTTCGCCATGGTCTTTTCGCTTTTATTTTTAAATTATAACTAATAACAGCATTTTTTTTTTTTTAAATAGGAAGGGAATAGCTAAGAGGTTAGCGTACTGGACTCCCACGCGGAGGACCCGGGTTCGAGTCCAGCTGCGCTGCCCTTAGATTTTTTCATCCTAGGAGCCTCTACAGCTCACAGTCCGGTGATGGACAGTGCTGTCTGTAACGAGATAACACTGTTCGGAGGCCGGCAGTGCACTGAGAAGGTCCGGGCGCCAATGCCCATAGATGTTGACGCGCCTTAAATTAAACAAAACAAAATTATATCAAAGGCTGAACTCAATAGTTCTATCAGCAACCGCATCAAGGCCACAACTAGGTCTCCAAACATTACGCCAACTACGCGTTACATACATCCCGCTGTCAAGCCCACTGCAATGTATCGGCGAATAGGCTACAACTTCTGCAGTCAATCTCTTTTCACCTAGAAGCTGTCTCTAGCGGTAAGAGGAATGCGACCATCTAGATTCTAGAGGCTTAAGAATTGAGATATCAGATAAAACTTTAAAGAGGAAATATCAGACGCCATATCGGGGGGGGGGGGAAGTTGTTTGCGTCCGAGATTGTTCTCACGTGTTCCACTAAATATCCAACTAACGAACATCATTGCCAGCGCAACCTTTATATACAGGGCCGCGTGGCGTAGAATATCTGAATAGCTGAAGTTATGGTGTGGGGGAAGGCGCTAGTTCAACTTAAACCTTGTAAGGTTCACCGTTCACCAAGCTTGCCCAAGTCATGTACTGTTAGAACAAGAAAGATATCTAACAAGTCTCCTCACTCTTCAAGCGACACACAACAGCCAATGCTACACCATTATACATTCATCACGCTATCAACAATTATTACTTTTCGCCCGGTCAGTCTACCCTCCAGTTTTTAGTTAGTAGAGTATGTAAATATAAATAGTGAGTACTAGTGACCAGATCATGTGTTCTTCTTTCAACATTGTTCCGTAAAAATGCTTCAAATAAAAGTGATGTGGGAAGGTTTGGACATGAAGTTTAATGAAAACCGTTTTTGGAAACATCGCGACAAACTGAAAGAAACATTCAGTCGCACTTCCGGTTGATGGATTTTTGATTTTGCTCAATACCTTGGAATCAGATACGGTGCCTAAACAGAATACAAAGTTTGTGTTCTCTGCAACTTTTCGTTTTTGATATATTTTATTCCCAAACACACCTGCATAGATCATTCGCTTTTTTTTTTTACTAGGGGAACCTCAAAACATGTGTTTCCGGTAAAAAGACATTTTGAAAATTTGGCTCGGTCGTAATACTTCCTCTCCCCAAGAGAAAGGAAAAATGTGTCGTCCGTTATAATTGTAGTGACTGCATTAACAGAAAGCCGCGAATGATATTTCTCATCCAGTTTTGTTAAACACTTCTCCCCACCACCCAGTATCAGCTATGTTTGTATAAAATTCTCTCCCACTATAGTACTCTAAAAATTAAGACACCAAATTACATATTAAACCAATGAGTAGATCAGATAAATATTTAATGGTTGTGCTGTATTATGATTATAGGCGACCTAGTAACGTCAGTCTGGAGGTCGTCACATTTGTTATAGGATCATTTAGAAAAAAATGTGTAAAGTGGATATCACATTTTGTACTTTTTTTGTTTGTTTGTTTATCAGACTTTTATCGCCATTATAGTGGGTTTCACTGGTTGGGAAAATTTATTATAATCTTATCTGATGATAATATTTCCCCTCTCTAGCGCTAACATTATTGATTTGTTTTTAACTGTCTATTTCTATTTTCCTATATGCCTTGTTGTATAGTATTGGAAAATCTAATATTTTAGATTTTGAAAATCGTGAAAAAGGAAAAAAACAAAATCTTTCAGTAAAATCGCAGATCCCGGTCTGACAATATTTGGCCTATATGTTCGCGTCGATTCCCGGCCTATATGTTCGCGTCGATTACCGGCCTATATGTTCGTGTCGATTCCAGTGGCTGGTGGTATTTAAAGGAAATGAGTTTTCTGCCAGTTTTCCTTTTTTGACGAAATTTTGTTGAAGCAAAACAACTCATCACTTTTTCTTACTTTAGTTAATATAAAATTGGCTAATTTTCTTCAATTTGGACCATTTTGTGAGAATTTAGTTGTGTCCCAAATAGTGATGATTGGTTCCCTGACAAAACAGCAAAATACATTTGAATGTGATTACATTGTTGCCCAAATGGCAGTGCTCCTATCACTGGCCTATCTAATACCCTACGGAAATCAATTTTTCCTGTTAGAAATAAAAGTAATAGTAATGTGAGTAAAAAATGTAAGAAGGGTGAAGAAAATTGTTGGAATAATTTTTGACGAAAAAGATCGCAAAATTTTGAAGGAACAAACATTCAGTTGAGTTGTACTTCCGGTTGATGGACATGCCCCCCCCCCTAGCTGGGTAATCTAATTAGGATACAAAGTTTGTACTTACAAAGATTTTTCATTTTTGAAATACATACACACACATTTATACACACCATCGCTAAAAATATTTATTTTTTCCAACAGCGACTTATTTCCTGGGATTATTATTATTATTATATATATATATATATATATATATATAATAGTAAACTCAACCTTGGTATCCCGTTATATACTGCCACTGTGCATCAGGTCGAATATTTCGGGCAAAATCCATCAACCGGAAATGCGAGCGACTTGACTGAATAATTTTTTTCAGTTTTTCGTAATTTTCTCGATGTCACTCCAGCGATTTTTTATACACTTCGTATACTATCAACACATATAAATACCCATCACTTTTATTTGAAACATTTCATTCTCACTTGAAAATTAATTTATTGGGGGTTCTGAGGGAACAGCAGCTGTTATGTTTTCCTCTAAGTACCATTTCAGTGTAATATATAGTTTTATCACCTACATAATAATAATACGTACATAGAGGAAGCATTGATAGAAATACAAATTTGAAGAGAATCGGTTTACCGAAAGTACGCGACATTAAAGAATAGGTTTTTGAGTTTATTGGATTTTTTCGAAATCGACTATAACGATTTCTTTTTCAACTTGGAATGCTAACTAGAGAGATTACTTTTAAACAAATTTCAAGTTTTGGATACAAAACTATGATAATTTAATTCCTGTGATTGGTTCATATCAAATATTTCTTTCTTTAGATAAAATAAGAAAACACTTTACAGCGGTGCAATTGTGCGGAATTATGAAGAGTATTATTATTGTCAAGAAGGACAAATATAACCTTGTGGGACAGCCAATGGCAAACCGGAACATTATGCGGACCGGCCCGACTAGTCATCTATCTATTATAGAGGGGAGAGTGGCCAATTTTCTGTACGATAGACTGACAACTGGCCTGGCCATTATACAGTGTTACCACTACGTACTCTAGTGTTCCTTCACCAATTTACTTTAATTACCTTCTATTGTTTGGTATTCTGTTCCCGCCCTCTCCCTCTCTGTTTTCCTATTTTTTGTTTTAACAAATGATTACCACTATTGTTTCATTACGTCACCCGTTTTTTTTAAAAACTAATTATTCCTAATTTATATAAAGAAATATTATTGAGTAATTGATGATTGAATGTTGTTGAACAGTTTTGGTGAATAGAGGTGCCTAATATTGCTCAGTTTTGTCGACATTAATTCAATCTGTTAGAACAGTCGATCAAAATATATTTCATAATCGACTTTATAGTCGCAGTAGATCTCAACAAAAACAATGGCATTTTCCAAGTCTTTATTTAGTCGATTATGAATATTTTCGAGAAAGATCGCGAAATTAGCGAAAAAAATTTCTTTTCTGATCCTTGATTCTTTAACTGCTACTGACTCATGGATATGTGTGTCCCTGCTAACAGTTGTTAGTTCCTATCTTGCTATAGGGAAATAAATGTTACTAGCACAGCCTCTCACCCGCAAACATGTATATGTTTGTATTTTTTCGTTTCATTGCTCCATTAGATACTTTAGCGAATTCTGTTGTCTTGTTTTACTTTCTCCGACTGCTGTAAAGAGGAAGTATTGCGATCGTGTCACATTTTAGAAATTGAGTTTTTTACCGGAAATACCTGTTTTGAGGCCCCCTGAATATGGAAAAGTATTTTTTCTTAGAAATTAGTTTGCATGTATGTTTTGTGTTTTATGGTCAACATAACGAAAATATGGAAAAATCGTTCTCAGCTGAAACTTGGTATATTGCTTAGGTGCTACCAGGAGGGAAGCGTTTTGGGGAAGTTCGGTGACCGGATGTATCATTACTGAATAGATTTTTCAGTTCTTTTTTTCGAGGGGGGGGGGGCAATTTTTCTCGAAAACGGCTACAAATTTTCAGAATTTTGACAAATACTTAATAATAATTAATATTATTTATATGATAGAATTGTATAATAAACTAAAATTGCATTATGTAAGAAAACATAACCCCCCCTCTCCAAAAACTACCTTAAATAAATTTTTCCTGAAGAAATGTTTCAAATAAAAGTGGTAGCTCTTTGTATGAATAATTAATATAATAAGTTTAAAGAAAATCGTCGGAGCTGTTTTCGAGAAACTCACAAAAAAATGAAAAAAATCCATTCAATAAGTTGTTACTTCCGGTGAGGAATTTTGCCAGGTAAAGTTCCACATGTCGGATCCCATGATGATACCCACATGGAATATCAAGTATGAACATTCTGCGATTTTATGTTTTTGAGCTATGCTGTTCACATATACACCCACATCTTTTTCTAAAAAATAATTTTTTAAACTCGGAGGTCTCAATACGTGTATCGGAGGTGAAAACTCGATATCGAAAATTTGACACGATTACAATGACTTAACAATTAAATGTATACTGCAAATGTTAACAGTGTAAGAGAGGTTTGATCTGATGAGGAATATTGCTAAAACTAGACAGCACTATGGTTGTATGAATAATACAACGTTATCGCAATACTTTGTCTTACTATTAGTATTCTTACTGTTAGTAAGAAAAAGTAGAAATTATATACATAGTATAGGATATTAAATTCACCATAGAAGTCATTTAACTATTTAGTATGTCGTTAGAAAAAATCTGCACATTTTGTAGTTGGAACAAACTATCTGGTGTCAAGTTGTGTGAATAAAACAGTGATACTGGCACCATACTGTTGGTACAGCGAGTTATATAGCTTAGTGTCATCTTCAGTTCATATAACGTACGTACAAACACACAGCCTCCTGCATTACTTTACATCTCTCATAATATCTCCATTACTTTTCTACTTATATCTGTAGTTCTTGGAATTAGTATTCTTTATTTTATATTCTCTTTTACTATTTTGTTTATAAGTACGTACATCTGTCTGTACGTACTTATATAACATGTATATCTGTCTGTACCATACCATATTTGTTCTCTTCAAATTATTTCTTCAAAAATAATAATATATATTCAACTGTTCTCACAGTGCTCACACTGAACGGAATCTATAGAAATGGATTTTTTAGCGATAAACTTGGCATAGTGTGAATCACTAACACGACTTTCTCTCAATGCAATTTACATAGCTACAATTGGCAGATTCTCTTCTCATATTTGGAAAGATTTTGTTGAATATTTAGTTGTGGGTCAGTACCAAATAAAGTAGGTTGTGAGAAAGTTATCAAAATAACAAGAGCCTCTAAGTGAAAGGGATTTATTTCCGTGCTAGCTTCTTCACCAGAGACTTCCTCAGGATCAGCTTTTTGTTTTGGAAAACTGACAGATCTGTGCAGCCAAGTACCTGTATCAGGTTTAAAGGAAACCGCGCTTATACGTTAACGAGTGAACTAAAGGATCCCCCACACCAACGCGAAACATTCGCTGTCGCGGCGGAAAATTTCCTAGCGTCGCGGCAGCGAAACAAGTTTGCCCACACCGACGCGGGAGCGAATATTGGATCTTTCCATATTGGATTTCCTTTGTGAGTGTTTGGACATTCTACCAAAATTTATTTTTTAATAATATTTATCGTTAACGTATTACAATGTCTTCGTCTGATTCTGATGAAGAAGAAGCTCTGTTATTATTGGCACTTGCTGAAAGTGTAAAAAACAGGTAAGTGGATATATAGACATTTTTATAATAATAATAATACCACTTTTTTATTTCAGAAGTAAAAAGAAAAGGAAATGGATTCATGAAATTAATGAACTTCGTAATAGAACACGTAATTAGAACTTCGTAAATGGCAAACACCATTTTTTTAACAATTCCAAGCGGCGAAACAATAGCGGCAGCGGAAAAAACTCTGCATGCAGCGTTGGAGCGGAACGACGCTATACTGCCGCCATAGTTGCGAAATCCGCCTCACCCAGTGTGAATACAGGTATAGACCGCCATGACTATCGTTCCGCTGCGGTTCCGTGTCCGCCGCCGCAGCGAATGTTTCGCGTCGGTGTGGGGGATCGTTAAAAATATGATGTTGATGAATTTATACTTTAATGGTAATTTATAATTAAATCGGTCGAAACCGATTTTCTTCAAACAGGAATTGTTGTAATATATTTAATTTTTACATTATTAAATTAGGTGAGGTATTTGACAACAGGAAAGCCTGACTTTATCGCTGCTTCTAGGACACCCCCACCCCAAATTCATGAAAAATCTAACATAATCACTTGTCACCCTATTTTGATTTTCTTTTATTTCTATAGGGGTTAGGAAAGTAGGATACTATTTGAAACTCTCCTAAGAGGGCCAGCTGGTTCAGTGGAGGCCGGAGGGTTCGAGAGAAAGAGGAAGAAGAAGATTGACGCTACGCTGTTGTAAGAGGTGGTCAGGCAAACGCCAACAGCGAATCGTTTGCTGGGAAAAAATGAAGTAGGAAGGGAATAGGAAAAACGTTGCAAAAAAATAGAAATAAGCAACTTCTCAAAATTAGGTCACTAAAATGGAATTCAATAGACACAAGTTTGTTGTATGCCCTGCACTTGCGCACGTTTTGAGAACTCTTTTCCCTTTTTATTTGTATAATACTTTCCTCCTAAAATAAACTCTCTCTTTATCTGTAATAGATTAAGTGGTGTAGGGCAAGTTCTACAAAAGATGGACAAAGTATCAGGCTTGATTCTGTATAATAAAAGAAATAAAACTTTCAATAAATGAAATATACAAAATACCACCATTCAATAAAAAATAAATTTCTTTTTCAAGCCGCGATTAAGAGAATGCCGAGATAAAACAAAATGATAAATTGTACAAAAAAAAGGGGAATATAAAAACTATTTACACACAAATAATTAAATAGAAAACTCAAAATGGAAATTGAACGAAATGTATATTTTCTTGGCAAATAAAAAAATATTCCTCAACAATAATTGAAAATAATACTTTCTGTTTGAATATTGATTTGGCCGATCAGCTTTCAGTAAATTAAATTTCTTGACAAAATTATGTATGTGGGCAAGAAAAAAAGAAAAAGTAGATGAGATAGATACTCTCACTTAATATACAGTTTTCTCTACTCACATGAATGTTTCCGGGGCTCCTGGTGACGGCGTGGCCGCTCCGTTCGCCTTCTTATTGGACGATCTGAAGAGAGAAAATGAAAATTCCCTTCAGGTTGCCTAAATCCACCTCTCTCCCTCTCTCATATATATATATATATTGTTACTATATATTAAAGAACAAGCTACGTGTGCAGCTGTGGTTGTTGATGGTGGAGTTTATTTCTGTTAATGTATCTCCACCATTATTATTGGCTCTGTATGCTTTAAACCTAATATTGATATTGACATAGTATTAGCAAGATTGGTTCTAACCCTTGATGAGTTAAAAGTCAGATTCATTAACCATTTGTTTATTAAAGGGGCGGGCGGACTTTAACTGTAGATTGCGTTATTAGACCAGTGCATTAACCACGGTGAGCGTGGTTTGCAGAACTCTCACAATTATTCAAATATAGATCTAGCCTTGATAAGATTCATAATAGAAAAGGAATAAAATTGATGTCGTTTATGGAAGAGCAATCTTTCTTACTATAAAATGGGAGAAAGATTAGTGATAACCCAGCGAATTTTGCTTATCTGTCAGCATTTGGTATGTCGGTTAATGACTTAATTTGGGCCATAGCAGTGTACTAGTTTACATTAAAGATTTAAAGGTTTGAGATACTGTCACTACTTCCGATCACTTTCCATTAAATTTGCAATTAATGAAAAAAAAACAAAACAAAAAAAGCAAACAAATGTTATAATTCTCCATATTGGAATTCAGAGCTTTCGCTTTCTCATTTAGAGTTAATGAGATTCTCTTCTAAAATTTGTATTAATTCGAAACCGGTCGATGACCACAAAATGAAGCAGGCTACCACGGAAAATGTCTCTGATTGTAAGATATAAGGTATTTACAAGTGGTTGAGTGTTTAAAGGAAACAAATTTGGAAGATCTAGGGAGTTTGGAATGTTTATCCCTTAAGACCAATGTCAAAATAATTCTAGAATGATATAAGCAACACTTGATTACAACTGATTTAAATAAAGTATTTAGTAATGTATTTAATATATTTTGGGGAAGCTCAAACCTAATAAATAACACTGTTCAGCAATATTTAAATTAGACTGTTCCCTTCCGGGTTATAAGGGTTTTCTCTGAAATAAGATAAATATCATGGCCTTACATTTATAAATTTAAAATAAACAACAAAATATGTATAATAAAACCTAAAAATATTTGCTCTACATGCAGTCATAAACGAACCAGAGACTTTGATCCATATATTCATAGATTGTGCCACATATGAAGCTTTACTCAGCCACTACAAAAACAAATAATCCTAATGTAGAACTTTTGTCTTTAATCAGTAATTTCAGCAACCGAAATTTGTTTAGAATTTATAATTATCTGAAAAAGATCCTCTCTTTTGGATAACTTGTAAATCACTGGTCAAGACCTCACCGAAGGCCGACAGTGCACTGAGAAGGCTCCGGGCACCAATGACCACAGATGTTGACGCGCCTTATATTTAAAAAAAAAAAAAAAGTAGTTCTGGTACGTTAAGCAAAATAATTTAACTTTTAAATGATTACTATTAAAATATATTTTGAAATCGGGATGTAATAAAATAAATGGGGGCTCGTCCGGGATGAATTTCATACTTTGCCGGTAACAGATATATTTGTATATTTATATACATGTATATGTAATAGACAATAGAATAAAACTAAATACAGTATAAACAGTAGTTCATGGCAGTGTAAGTGCTGGATGGACTCTGATCGCTCTTTAGTTTGATCTTTGTTACACCGACTAACATACAAACACGAGCACGGGCGTCCACCAATTTATCCTGTTTTCTAAATTCCTATTAATAATAATTTCTATCATAGTATTATTATTTCTATAGTTTTGTTACTTTTTGTAACAATCTGTACTTTTTCTTAAACCTATTAGACAAAATAATAAATTAAAAAAAACTTATATAATGCCACTGAAAAAATAATTGGGTAAGCTAATGGTAATATTAATTGTCCTTGGTTAGACGAATCGAATTTTAAATAGACTTCTTGTACATTATGCAGGTAGATTAATTATCACTGATTATTATTTTTTTATATTTCTATAATAATTATTATTTATATATTTTTTATTACTATTATTGTTATTATTTTAATTTAGTTTACTTGAAGAAAACCTTGGCCTCATTCTTTATATTAATTTCATCAGAATATATTAATTAACTCATTTTCTACTCTCCAAACAAAGATTACCTCATTAAACAACACCATGCTAAAGCACCACTTCAGTTCATCGTATGGTAGTGCTGCCTGTAATAATATTACAACTTTGAAGAGAATCGGGCAACTGCAAGTGCCACTTCACGGAATATGTTTTCAGAAATTTGGAATTTTCTTAAAAGCGGCTGGTGTAGCTTTTCTTTTAATTTGAAATGCTTAAATGCACACATATAAACTAACGGTTTTATTTGACAAATTTTTGGCATTAAATTTCAAATTTTGTTTTTGGTTGGTTGGAGTTTTGGCGCTCTCTTCTGGACTACATTGTAATGATCATTCTTCTAAATGCCTGGGTACGTATTTGTCCCCCTATGCATTCAATGTCCCTATATCTCTGCATTTAATGCTAGGAGGAGCAATGTGTAAAATGGCCACTATATACCACACTGTTATATTGAGAGCAGCAAGAGAAAGTGGTGAGCGTGTTTTTCACCAGATTTTTTTCTCAAAAAAATTGATTTTTTGAGCTTGTTAGGGGAACAGAGCCGCAACTTATGTACCTCCTAGATAATATTAAGGTTATGCTTGGCCAATAGGTCAATTTAAGCACAAATCAACTTTGCAGAATGAGAGGGGACTGTGATTTGGGGGTTGTGCTCAGGCACAGGAGAGTAAGGAGCGCTCTAATAGAAAGAATCGGCCGCACACAGCATGGGGTTTTTTTTTATAATTTTTTCCAAATCATTTATATAATTGTAGTTGTTAAATAATCAAGCAGTGTCCATAAATTCACTGATAATAATGTGTTTTTTAACAATAATAAAAATAATAATGCAATTAATAATTACCCCACAAATTCATTAAATAAAAGTGCAAAATGGCCAAGTAAAATAAGGTTAAACCTTCAAAGAGCAAAAAATATACTGATCATAAAAGTAGTAATTTGATGCGCACACAGTCCCTACAACCCTTAAGTTACCTTTAGAATATTTACCTTTAGGAGGTTATAGCCTATAAAGCTGACACTCCTGGAGTTTTGTACATTTTTGTAAATTTATTGTAAATAAAGCATTAGTTATACTTGGCCACCAGAATTCCAAAAATATGAAGTAAATCCGGAAGTACACTTCATCTTATTATAAGGTTTGTGTGTTTTTATTAGCGTCTTCACAAAACTAGTTCACACTAAGGGCTTTGCAGGTTGGTTTTTTGGGAGGAATTCTGTTACATTGGCAGGGTTTGTTAGAGACATTACACTACTGTAGTCTACACTAAGAGGAATGTCATGGGGGGTCTCTCAGTTGATTATAATTACTATCTAATAACTATATTGAATGATACTGTTAGGCCTAATATTTGTTTCTTTTCTTAAATGGACGGCGCTACAGATATGCAAGTAACGCTTCACGTAGTTGCCCATCCAGTTCGGTACCACACCACCAGCCCCTTCAGCCTCGTTTACCTATCTAGTGTTATCATTCATTTATCATTAATATTTTAATCAAATTAAATGAAAATAATATGTCATTATTTATATTGCAAACCTTATATTATAAATTCCTACTTAATATATTTTATATAATAGTTAACCCCATTAATATTAGTGGGTGAAGTTGTACTCTTAACCACTAGAGATTAAAAAATCTGGTGTGAAACACTTAACAACTTTCTTTTACTGTAATATTTAATCAAGAAATATTCTTTAAAAATGCAACGTTACAATGGGCTGGCCATAAAAATGTTGGTGCGGATTTTACTTGTATAGCTGAGCGGCCTTATGTGTAGGAGGACTCTATATGAAAATCAACAAAACTTGTGCAAATTTAAATTTAAACTGACTGACAGACCCCCCCACTACCCCTCAAAATCATTTTTTCAAAAAAATGTTCCAAATAAACTGTATTAATTGCTGCAAGAGATAGTGTGAATGTTTCACACCAGATTTTTTTTTTTAGTTATTTTATTACTTAACATTTATTTCCATCAAAATGTTAGTTAATAAGTGAAATAGTATTAGCGAGAAATTAATGGAGAGATTTTTAATGGTAGTGGGGGAATCAAGGTCACTCGGCTATGTGACAGACAGGGAGAGTGTTTGTGCGGTGGCGGAGCGTCCATACGGTGAGATTTGTATATTGAGACTACCCCCACCACCATTACCGCCGGTGTAGTAGTAGTACGCCCCTCCCCACTACAAGTTAGCACTGGTGGGGGTTAGTATTCCAGTTGTGCTATAACAATCCTCTGTTCCGTGACCAGTTGCTACTATTCATCTGTAGTAAATAAGCGAGACATCATAGTTCGCCATTTAATTCCACCTTCAAGGTCATTCGGTCAACATAACTACTCTCAATTTTTTTCTTTTTTCCTGGCCTTGTTTAAATGTAGTTTATAATTGTGTTGTTTTCATTTCAAAACTGGATGTGTAGAAAACTATTTTTACCAAACTTTTTTCACTTTTTCATAAAATCGTTATTTTAATTTTTGTTATATCTTCTTTGTATTTCATCTCAACGTTTCGATATCCTTATGTGACATTTCATGTAATATAGATAAAAAGGAAAAAGATCTCTCAAAAGATACACCTCGACCTTTGATAAAAATCGTTTTCAACACAACCAGTTTTGATATGAAAACATTACAACTATAAACTACTTTTCTTTATTTTATCTCTTGAACAGAAAATTCTTCAAACATACATCAAACTTACTGTCGTAACATATCATGGACATAGATACATCTTTAAATTCTGCCGTATATGTACTTGGATAGTATCGCATTAATTAGGTTATATTCGTGCTAGCCCACAATCTCACAGTTAGAGAACATTGTTTTGTCAGTTCATAAATTTATAAAAAATTTATTAAAAATGCACTTTACAGAATAGCAGCAAATATCAGCTTTTCCTAAAAAAGATTTGCCTGGAAAAATGTTTTAAATAAAAGTGATAGATTAGCCATTGCGAGCTTAAAGAAAATATCTCAGGACTATTTACCGGAAAGTGCCAACAAAATTAATTAGTAAAAACACACTTCCGGTTACTGATTTTCTACAACCATGTAATTCTACAATACATTTAATTCACAGAATATTATATGAACTAGTAGGAGGAAGGTAAATGAGACGAAGCAAAGAGCAGATTACAGGAGAGAGCTCTCCAGAAATATATTTTCTCATACTGGACACATTTTGAGAAAATCGTGAAAAACAAAAAACAACATTAAACAATGAAGCCAAATACAAAATGGCGGACTTACATTAGATTTTTCCGTCTAATACTCTTTTCCATCATTTGATAATTTTTAAAGTACCTACGAAGGAGACATTAGTAAAAAAAAATTTTAAACTAGTTTTTTCAAGAAATAATTAGCAAATCACAGTGTAGAACAGAACGTCTGAAATGTGGGTGTACGTTAGACCAATTAGAAATTTAGAATTATCATGTTGACCACTCCCACATTTCACACCTTTATTTTCTACACACTAATTGGTTAATTATTTATAGCTAATTGTTTCTGTGAAAATCTAGTTTGCAATTTTTTTATAACTGTCCCTTCGTAGGTATGTTATAAATTATCAAATAGTTTAATAAAAATTAAAAAAAAAAAAATGCAAAAGTCGATCAGCTGGTTCGCCACTATACGTGACAGTTGATGCGATTTTTGTTATAACGGTGAATTTTAAAACTGTTTTTATCGTTTTTGTTACAGGACATTGAAAATGTGCTGAAAGGGACAATATTTTATTTTATAGAACTTTAATTTTCTAGGTTTTGTTCTAGCATTTTCTAAGTTTTGTTTTAATTTAAAACTATAACTCTAACTGGGACACTAGTTCCAAAGGTAGCCACATCGCACACAAGAAGCAACAGTCTGATATAACAGGCATGGAAACATATTATTTAAGCAGTGACTATAAATTCATTGAAAATAATGTGTTTTTAACAATAATAAAAATAATAATGCAATTAATAATTACATCACAAATTCATTAAATAAAACTGCAAAACGGCCAAGTAAAATAAGGTTAAACCTTCAAAGAAGAGCAAAAAATATACTGATCAAAAAAGTAGTAATCTAATGCGCACACAGTCCTACAGTTACCTACAGTTTTGCAGAGTATTAATGCAACTACTTGGAGCCTCGACCTTTGACTGCAGAACACGAGTAGATAACGTAATTCTTTCTGCTAAAACTGTGGATGGCTACAAAAAAGCAATAAAATGTTTATAACAAAATCAAGCTCAGTACCACATTTATCAGATGAAACAAGATAAGGATTTCAGGGTGGTACTGAAAAACTACACCACACTATACCTGCGGAGGCCATATAGGAAGATCTGGAAAAAATGGCCATAAGGTCAGAAAGTGACAAATGTGAAACACGCAGCTACAAAGGTGCCACTTCCTCTATTCTTCTTGACCTCGAAACTCAAGAGAACAACAAAGATAATTTCAATATTAAAGCGGTAGTATACACAAGGGTCAAAGTAGAGGAACCATGCAAAACAGCAGAGCTTATCCAGTGTAAGTGATATCAACAGTGTGGCCACAGCTAAACGTACTGCATCCAAAGGCCGAGGTGTGTAAAGTGTACTGGATTTCATTTATCCACTGAATGCACAAAGCCTAGAGACATCCCTGCAACCTGGAAGGACATCGCTACTTATAAGGGCTGAGAAATTCATATAGAGTTGCAGCGCCTTCGGAGGAAAACAGGTACACAAAATGGCCGCAGTTCTCAAACACGTCCAGAAATGAAGGAATGCCTCTGTCCAAACAGACTTTCTGCCCGAAGACTTTCTCCACCATCTTAACCATCTATCAGTTACTGGCATCGTTCCACTGGGGTCTCCGGGTCACCAACCAACTCCACACGTATGTCTACAATGTTGACTTCCTTCATCTCTGAATTCAAATCGCTCATCACTCACTCATCAGTCTTCATACAATACTTGTAACTGATCTCACTCCTTCACATACAAAATGAACTCACCCTCCTCACTTAACAATCTTCCTCATTCACTTGCAGTCCTTCTCTGGAAAGCAAACGAGCTGAGTACCCACAGAGACGAACTAGATATTTTCGTGCATGACAAACGAATTGACGTTGCGCTAATAACAGAAACACACTTCACTGGACAATCTTATGTAACATAACCAACTATACCACTTACAGAGCAAACCACCCGGAAGACACAACGCATGGTTTCTCATTACACAGAAAAATTACGTTGAAGTGAACTCTCTACCCTAACTTGGGGAATTTCCGTTGACGATGGATGAAAATCCGAAACCGGTCACGAACAAAATGAATATGCATGCAATGAATAATGCCACTTTAGAGAAAAATGGTTGGAGGCAATTATTCAAGAAAATTGGAAAGAACTGAGAAAACCATTCAGTAAAATTACACTGGATGATTTTTGACCGAAACCTTCTTGTCAGATACTGTGGTGGTACTTGATGGGAATACCAAGTTTTAATTTATTGCGATTTTTCGTTTTATGAGATTTTCTGAGCTGACACTCACACACACACACACACACACCACTTCTTGCATTTTCGCACTCATAGAATCACAAAAAAAACCATGCCTATGAATAGGCATGACGAGCTGGAAAGCAAACGAGCGAATTTGTATATGTATGTATTCTGTGTGAGTGTGTGTGTGTGTGTGTGTGCGTGTGTCAGTATGTAAAAGAGAGAGATAGAGCGAATAAAGGAGGAGAATAACGCCAGGGATTCAGCATCAATCTAACCACTTGATGAGGTCATCTGACCGACAGTTGATGACGTGCTGTATAAGAGGAGCTGGTTTCCAATTGGGAATGTCTTAAGAACTATATATATATATATATATAATAATATATTTCTTAAGACTTTCCTATATATATATCGGACTAGAAATATGTATATAGTATAGATATATATATAGTATATATATATATATATATATATATATATATATATAGTTATGGCTCTATATTATATATATATAGTCCGACTCAATATTTCTCGTTGGCACTGTAGGGCGCCCACGGCATTCTAGATAGTAAAAACCTTGTAAGTCAATGATATTTATGCGATATAAATAAATGAGGAAAGTTTCATTTAACCATTAGCTAAATATCCACTTAGGGTAGAGAATAGGAAGATTTGAAAAACTCCGGACCTTGCAACACTCACACGACTTTCTCTTACTGCAGTTTACATAGTTATTATTAACAAATTTCATACTAACTTTTTATTCAAATTAACTCAAACAAAAGTGATAGTCAAGTCGCCTTTCGAATATTCTCGGAATAATTCTGGTGAGAAACACTCTCACGACTTTCTTCTACTCCTCTTAATACACATTTAATAAATTTCAAATCTTGATCGTATGTCCTAACATAAATATTCAGCTGTTGGGAGGACAAGTACTACCTACCAACAGAGGACAAGTACTACCTACCAACAGAGGACAAGTACTACCTACCAACAGAGGACAAGTACTACCTACCAACAGAGGACAAGTACTACCTACCAACAGAGGACAAGTACTACCTACCAACAGAGGACAAGTACTACCTACCAACAGAGGACAAGTACTACCTACCAACAGAGGACAAGTACTACCTACCAACAGAGGCCAAGTACTACCTACCAACAGAGGCCAAGTACTACCTACCAACAGAGGACAAGTACTACCTACCAACAGAGGACAAGTACTACCTACCAACAGAGGACAAGTACTACCTACCAACAGAGGACAAGTACTACCTACCAACAGAGGACAAGTACTACCTACCAACAGAGGACAAGTACTACCTACCAACAGAGGACAAGTACTACCTCCAACGAGGGCCAAGTACTACCTACCAACAGAGGCCAAGTACTACCTACCAACAAGGACGAAGTAACTCACCGACCAACAGAGCCAAGTACTACCGTACCAACAGAGGCCACTTACTACCTACAACATAGGCCAAGTACTACCTACCAACAGGGACAAGTACTACTCCTACCAACAGAGGACCAAGTAACTACCTATCAACAGATGACAAGTACTACCTACCCACAGAGGCAAGTAGCTACCTCCAACAGAGACATGTACTGACCTACCACGAGGCCAAGTACTACCTACCAACAGAGGCCAGTACTACTCTACCAACAGAGGCCCAAGTACTAACCTACCAACAGAGGCCCAGTACTACCTCCCAACAGAGGACAATTACTACCACCAACATAGGCCAAGTAACTACCCTACCACAGAGGCCAGTACTACCTACCAACAGAGGCCCAAGTACTACCTACCAACAGAGGACAAGTACTACCTACCAACAGAGGACAAGTACTACCTACCAACAGAGGACAAGTACTACCTACCAACAGAGGCCAAGTACTACCTACCAACAGAGGCCAAGTACTACCTACCAACAGAGGACAAGTACTACCTACCAACAGAGGCAGGTGGAGAATGATTAGATTGTTGTACAGAGCCTATAATGAACAAACACATTTGAATTTTAACGTCTCAGTTTCCTCAGAATCATCTGAAAACAATTGTTTCACAAAAATGTTTCAAATAAAAGTGGTACTTCCTACCTAAGCAGCCAGCATTCCAGGTTTAAAGAAAATCGTTGGGACCGTTTAGAGAAAATTCCAAAAAACTCTAAAACTTATTCAGTACAATTGCACTTCCGCTTCATCGATTGCCATCAATGCTTCTAATGTTTTGGGTTGGTTACGACCGCTGTATTTGATGTTGTAAAATGGATATTGAGGTTCGGTCACATAATATGGCCAACCAAATTCTGTGGCAACTTCCAATGTCCTATAACTCTATCCCATACAAAGAGGTTCTATCAGGAAAAATAGCTAAAATCTTCAAGAAATATACTTTTCTATCGCTCAAAAAAGCTCCAATCATCTAAAAAAACTCTTTTCTAAACTTAAAGACCCCACACCTACAACTTTATTATCAGGTGTTATTTATAAAATAAATTGTTTACAATGCCCAGCTACATACAATAGGAAAGGCAACTCAATATTTAAAAAGTAGACTGTACCAACATAAGTACGACTGCAAAACTAAAAAACCGACTGACATGACTACAGTACTAACTAAACATTGCATACATCACAAACATAGAAAACACAAAAATTCTCTCCATTAACAAGAATAATAAAAAAGAAATACATTGGAAATGATACATATTAAAATTATTTGAAAATTTGAAGAAAGTCGTTTTGAATGTTTCTCACCCGATTATTTCTCATGTATCTAGGTCACATAGTTTGTTTCCATGGAGCAGCTCTGTTTTGGAAAATTTTAATTTTAATTACTTTCTCATCATGAGCTGATCTGAAAACTAATTCTCAGAAATAATTTAATTTAGAAAAAGTGGACAGTCACTTTTGTTGTAATTTCAAGTGTTTGATGATGAGCTGCTGGCTGGCCATTATGTAATAATTTGGCTTTGTTATTATACAGTTTGAATTAATAATTATTGTATTTTAAATATGATCTGTACCGTCTATTAATAGTGTTAATTAGTGTGGATGGAGAGACTCCCGATTGTTCATTAATAATTCACTAGTTTAATAGTGCGAGATATGCAAATCGATGTATTTAATTGTATGCAGTAATCGTTTATTATTCAGTCGATAATTTTTTTGGATAATTACAATTATTTTTTGTCAGATATGACCAGTTTTGGATTGGGATCATGGCCATATCGTAAAAAAGACCCCTAACTCTAATAAATAATAAATATTGTTGTAAAATGGATGTTGAGGTCGGTCACGAAAAAATTCTTTTCAAATTTTCACCGACGTTTCGGCAAATTATTGCCTTTTTGAGCTTTTACAACCTTGTAATACAAATAAGAAAGAAAGAAAACACATAATTATAAACTTGGAATAAAAATTTTCAAATAATTTTTTTTTCTTTATTAAATAAATAGATAAACGTATTATATATAAAAATATATATATATAGATAAAAGTCTTATTGTGTATGTTGTTTAGGAAATTCCAGGAGACTGTTATGGCAGAGGGAGGTTGTTGGTGGCTGTTCTAAAATTAATAGATAATTTATTATCTAAATTTAATAGATAATTAATTTTGAACAATTGGAAGGTCTCTCCATCCACACTAATTAACAATATTAATAGACGGTACAGATCATATTTAAAATACAATAATTATTAATTCAAACTGTATAATAACAAAGCCAAATTATTACATAATGGCCAGCCAGCAGCTCATCATCAAACACTTGAAATTACAACAAAAGTGACTGTCCACTTTTTCTAAATTAAATTATTTCTGAGAATTAGTTTTCAGATCAGCTCATGATGAGAAAGTAATTAAAATTAAAATTTTCCAAAACAGAGCTGCTCCATGGAAACAAACTATGTGACCTAGATATATGAGAAATAATCGGGTGAGAAACATTCAAAACGACTTTCTTCAAATTTTCAAATAATTTTAATATGTATCATTTCCAATGTATTTCTTTTTTATTATTCTTGTTAATAGAGAGAATTTTTGTGTTTTCTATGTTTCTGATGTATGCAATGTTTAGTTAGTACTGTAGTCATGTCAGTCGGTTTTTTAGTTTTGCAGTCGTACTTATGTTGGTACAGTCTACTTTTTAAATATTGAGATGCCTGTCCTATGTATGTAGGTGGGCATTGTAAACAATTTATTTTATAAATAACACCTGATAATAAAGTTGTAGGTGTGGGGTCTTTGAGTTTAGAAAAGAGTTTTTTTAGATGTTGCAGTAGCAGCCAAATACAGAATTGAGTACGACAGGCGTAATCACGTTCTAGCAAATACTGTACTTGCTGCACGTGATACAGATATCTACCGTCCCGTCGAAGATACTGTGCACCGTCTGATGTGACAAACCTAGCGACAATGGCACTCTGCGCGTGCTAAGGGTAGAATCGTCATCAAACACATTCAAGATGCGTTGACATGAATTTTCGTAAGAACGATCATGTTTCCTCGGTAGTTTATTCTCACAGAACCGGTTTCCCCCAGTCTTATAATGCGCTGCTTATATGGTTTCCTGTTAGGCCAACGGCTAGCATACTCAGTTGCAGCTTCCGTGCTGCCGTTACAAAACCCACAAATAAAAACCATATCTCCGTATTCTATGACAAAGAACTCCGGCATTTTGAATGTATGGCCAGCTAAATCACGACTAAATGTTTCTGTTTATTAGAAATGGACGAATTTCTAACGTGAGATAACAATTCCAAAGTTCATTACAGGATTATGAATTAATCTTGTGATATTTTGGTAACAGCTCTCAATTTTCATTTTGTGTTTTTTTTTTACATTTATTTCGCATTTTCTTTAAGAAAACAATAAAGAAACCCCATGATATTATTATCGTTGGAAAGCTGGTGAAATGTAGATATTTTTTCTGTAACCGGACCGTACGCTAGCCTTAAAGAAATTTATAAGAAAATACTATTGAAAAGTGGTTTTTAACAATCGAAGCGCTGTAGAGTTGAGTTTAATGTCTCTGAAAAACCTTATAATTAATTCAATTAAAATAAAACTTCTGTATCTTATAGGAAATTTAATGATCTTTCCAAAAATGTAATTGAATATGATTTATGTTAAAAACTTGTTGAGATATAATCAGTTTTATGAGAAAAAGTAGGAAAATTGAAAATTTTCCAAAATGAAGAATAACTTTTGAAGGCGAACGAATCGGACCATGGCTTATTAGAAATTTTTTGTTCCAAATAAAGTGAAAAAACCATATGCCGAAGTATTGCCAGAGGTTGCTGTTACACCCTGTATAGACTTTGTAAAGCGGTTTCAAATGGATTTTGGTTAGTTTCCGGGAGACCAGAAACTAGACTAGACCGCCTTTGCAAGTTTTGCTGAAGGGCCGCCTGTGAGAGTATGAGTTTTATAAAAATGCACCCCTTATATTTCTGGATGAACAGCTTTCATTTTGTAATTACATTTACGATATAGGTTGTGTTCGAAAGTCTTTTAGTGATTCATTAATCTTTCCCATATTTAAAAAAGGCAAAGTTAACGATGTATCAAATGATAGAGGCATTTCGTGCTTAAATATAATGTCCACATTTTTTTTCAGGACTTCTTTTAAATCGGTTAGAAACGATTGTCAAGGAAAATAACGTATTAAGTGAAAACCAATTTGGGTTTCGACGCGGATACTGAACTTTGGATAATCTTTTCGTTTTAATTAACCTAGTAAATCTGACTTTTCTAAAACCAAGACATAAACTCTACTATTATTTTATAGATTTCAGAGCAGCTTTTTGTGTACGTAGATCATGCCTCTTTAATGTACAAACTCTATAATGTGTGGGTGTATCTTCCAAATTTATTCGAGTTGTGAAAAATTTCTTCTCTTCCGGCTGTCGGCAGTCCGAGTGGGGAGGGTATAACGGAGTTTTTTAGGATGACTAGCGGAGTAAGAAATGGCTGCTTCTTCAGTCATTTCCTCTTCTCCATTATTTGTCTAAGGAAGTGGAGGGCAGTATAAGAATTGCAGCACTTAAATCAACATTCTAGTATATGCGGATGACGCTATGCTCAACTCTGATAATCCTGTACTTCTGCAGAGAAATATTAATGTTACCGAGGCATATTGTCAAAGATGGGGTCTCTCTATAAACTCAAACAAATCAAAGATAGTTGTCTTCAGGAAAGGAGGTCGATTAGCTGCTAGCGAACGTTCGTTCTGCAAGGGCCACAAGATTGAGATTTAAAGCGGCAATAAATAAAGTCCGGTCTTCATTTATTGTCGCAATAAGATCCCACTTAGCATGAAAGATCAGTTATTTAATTCAGTTGCGAGAGCTATAGTTTGTTTTGGAGCTCAAATCTGCGGATCTCATAATTTTGACCTTCTCGAAAAATTTCAAAGATACTTCTTTAAGAAGCTGTTTTTTCTGCCCTCCTGCACTCCGTCCTACATGCTTCATATTGAAACCGCAACAGCTCCTCTCTTCCTGTACTCTTACGAGACTAAATTTCAATCCCTCCCGGATGTCGGTCTCCCACGTACTCAACTTTGGATAATCCGTTCATTTTAATTAACCTATTAAATCTGACTTTTCTAAAGCCAAGACATAAACTGCTATTATTTTATAGATTTCAGAACCACCTTCAGAACATGCCTCTTTAATGTACAACTCAATAATGTGGCTATCTCTTCCAATTTATTCGAGTTCTGAAAAATTTGTACTCTTCCGCGCTGTCGGCAGTACGCTTCGGAACTTATCAGGAAAAATGTGGGTTTCTTTGGACAATGGAGAGCACTAGCTCAGAAGTATTCGATTGAGGTAGATTTCTCATTAAATAGCCGTGAAACATGGCAAGAAAATTCAAATATTCTTATGAAGATTAGAGACAGTTTTCGGGAGGGAGTCTCTTAGGTGGACCAGAGTATAGAACGCTTTCTTTTGTATAGGACTTGGTGGACGTAAACTCTCAATTCAGACTTTTTTTGTTGTGAAAATGCAACAAATAAGTTATTATTAAGTGATACGCTTTGGCTTTACTCAGAGGGGAACTATTACCCTTGAGATGCGTCCCTTGGAACGAAGATGTAGACCCCCAGAAGCTGTGTCCTCTTTGTGTCCAAGAAGATCTTTTTCACTTTCTGGTTGACTGTCCGACATTAACGGAGCTCCGATCTCAATATTTGTGGTAATTTAGTGTTACTAGTCATCATATTGTTAATTCTCTCTCTTCTTCAGATTGTAGACCTCTTATTACCTTTGCTAAACTAGCCTGAAACTATAGATTAAAACAGCTCAATTCTTAATTTTATTTAGTATACATTTAGCTAATTTAGTTCATTACGTTTATTTAATTAAAGTTTATTAATAATAATGAAAGAGCGCTTTTCTGGAAAATGGGTCCAACAATTTTCTCTAAAAACATCGTATTCTAACACTACAAGCATATAGATCTGTCAGATTTTTGGGATGCTCTGAGGGGGGGAGGGATTAAGTAAGTTTCAACGTCAGGCTTTTCTAAACTGAAGTGCAATTTCAATGCTTTGTACGATGATACACCTCAATGGAATGCATTGTTAGAATATTACCAAATTCGGACTTAAGTTGCTTGTTATATACATGATTCTTAAGAGCTAGTTGAAAACTATTGTTAATTTTCTGAAAATAGATTGTGATGTACTGTTTGAAAGCAGAACCAACACTTTAAGAATTTGATTTAAGCTCTTTTTATTTTACAATAAACTGGCAGGTCCATAGAAAATTGAAATGAATCCAGAAAACTTGTATTTCTGCCATTTTAAGTATTTCAGTCAATATCCACCCGCATATTGTATGTAGTATGTTGCTATTGTATGATGTTATTATTATACTGAGAAAATATTAATAGTTGAAAATATTAAAGAATATAGCTGGCAAGGTTGTTCAATTTTGTGTGTGTGTGTGTTCTGGCCATCTTTTTGTTGATAACGGTGATAAAGTGTATTGTCATAGAGTAGTGATTATTATCAAGGTAAAATGTAAATATCCTCAGCCAATAATAATTCTACAGAATTATCTTGTACCAATATACCAACTAAAGGTACGTGTATTTACTAGGGACAGTAATGGTATTCAGGTATTTAGTATATTGCTGGTGGTGGGGGACGATAATAAGACTTGTTAGAGGGGAGATTCGGACAAGGTTGACTGTATTTTATAATATAGTTCCATCATTTAACTTCATCACTGCTACCATAGCAACATAACTTTATTATCATTTCTAATTTTATATATACATAGGTATATTTGAAGTGAGGAATTCTCAGAGGAGATATTTTTTTTACTAAGAATATTAGTGGGTGAAGGGGAGGCCATTGATAGTAAGGTGCTTAAAATGTATGAAGGTCACGAGTGATTGTGTACACGTGAGCGGAGAGATAGGCCCACCTTGCCAGTCACCACTCACGTGTCTTCTATACGCCGCATACACCTGGGTTATACTACTCACTCTATCTCATTCCCCCTACCTATTCACTCTTGCATCCTATATGATTACGTTCATGTCAATAAACTTCACACACACACGCAAACAGGCAGAGAGAGAGAGCTATAATTTAATTAAGAAATTAAAGAAAACAAAATGAGATGAAATACTTGACGATTTTCTCTTTATTACACTTCAGATAGATCAATTTTCTTCAGCATTAATCAGAATTTTTATTTCCACTTCATTTCAAACTTGGTATTAATTTCCACACATAAATACCTTTCATTTGTATTAGAAACATTTTCCCAGGAAATGATACAAGTGGCCGCCTGGCCCTTTATGGGCTGTTGCGCCATACGTTAAGACACGAGTCCTTTTTCGTACTTCCTTTACACACACATAATATATATTCCATTCGCTAAAAAACATTTTTTCGCATTTAGGAGACCTCACAATACGTATATTACTACTCAGTTTTATAAAATGGACACCATCGCAAGCTTTCTCTTTAAGTTGTAAGAGAAAGTAAAAAAAAAACTTTTGTGAAACACTCGCTCGACATTTTCTTAGCGCAATTTACACAGTTATAATTGATTAATTCTCTTCAAATATATAATTGGTACTGTTGAGATGTTTAATTGTTTTCAATTTACATATAACTGGGAGAATCTAAACTTTATATAACGTCTTTTTTGAGGGAAGCGCACCCATCCCAAAACCCCTTTGCTTAAATCGATTTTCCCGGTGAAATGTTTCCAATAAAAGTTGTAGCTCTATGTATGATGTAGTTAATATCCCAAGTTTAAAGAAAATCTTTGGATGCATTTTTTTCGAGAAAATCTTAAAAAACTGAAAAATCTTGTCTGTAAAGTGGTACTTCCGGTTGGCCGATTTTGTCCAAAAACTTGATTTTAGAGAGGTGTTGTGGGTTTGTCAGTTAGTTTAATTACATTTACACAAGAACGTAAACATTGTAACGTTGCAGTGTTAAAGAAAAATTCTTATTCAGTTGTATTAATTTAGAGTAAGAGAAAGTGGTGTGAGGTTTCACCCTAGTTGTGTTCACTTTATCGCGATTCTATAAAAAAAAAATTGCTCCAACGATTTTTTTAAACTTTGGATACTAATTACCAGATAAGGACAAATAAACATGATGCAATAAACATATTAAACATTTTCCCAGATCACATTAGTTGTCGCACTGCCGGAAGTATAGTTGTAGTATAGTTGTCGCACTGCCGGAAGTGATAGTTGTACTAAAATTTTCCAGCAAATAAAAATTTAGCAGTTACCTATGAAGTTTCGAACTGGGCTAAGCGTACTTCCCAGTTACAAGTTCATTCTCATAACCACTGTACCAACCCCTAACTATAACCTTTCTTCTATTTTAATCATTGTAGCCCAAAAGAAAACGTATGTTTGTGAGGAATCATATGCTTTTACAAAACGATAATGCGCAGAAATTGTCAATTTTTGTTTTCTTCCTCAGTAATTATCATATGTTGAATATTAATATCACGGCCTGTTCATTAAAAAACGATTTATCTAAATATGGGCCACCATTCCCATTTTATTTGGTCAGCGTTGTATTTGCTATATATATATATGAAACGTCATCAGTTGGTAATATTGACCCAACCACAACAGCTATGGAGCCGCTGAGTGTATAAACTCATTTTGACTGAGACTGATAATTGAATCCCGTTTTTGCTTTCTCTAACGAGATCGTGACAAGTTTTCGATGTCGTCATAATATCGGAAATATACGTTTTAGGTCTCCTGAGTTCGAAAAAGTGGTGTTTAGAAATTGGTCTGTAAGTGTAGCGTGCGTGCATGCATGTGGTTTGTATCAGCATATCTCAAAACCGGAAAATCGCGGCAAGTTAAAAATTTCATTTAAGTTCCACCAATACTGTTTTAGGCAAAATCGGTCAACAGGAAGAACCATTTTACTGAATATATTTTTCAGTTTTTTAAGATTTTCTCAAAACAATGCCTCCAAGATTTTCTTTAAACTTGGGATATTAACTGTATTGTCAACCGTATTGGTGGAACTTAAATAAAATATTAACTTTGAACTTTCCGCGATTTTCCGGTTTTGTTTTCGCGGGGAGGGGGATTAAAGTAGCCATTTCTTCAAGGCCCTTGCTCCTGGCGGGATATCTTTTAGCCTGTAATACGAACCAGTCATCCTCCTACATTCACACAAATATATAGCCCCTGCAAAGCTAGTTGATACGTGTGAATATCGAGGACTGGTAGAATTGAATAGTGTAGCATGACTGTCTCATTCAATACTTTCTTACACCAATATAGTATAATGAAAAATTATAGACTAAATAATCTAGAGCTGTTTGATAACAGAATTGTTTATAGTAAAGAGGTCGGTGATAAAGAGGAACGAACGGAGTGGAGCCAGTGGAGACTTGATAGTGCTGGGCCGTCTCCTACATCAATATTGCTGCCATGCTCTTGACAACCATTCTTCACCTCCTCGTCCATTATGACCTTGTTTATCTCTCTCCCTGTTATATCATCCTCCCTGTCTGTAAAATAGGTCTCCATCATCATTATCTTTGCTGCCTTCTTATATCCCTTCTGTTTTGTAAACAAAGTTATGATGAGGAACTTTCGTCTTTCTGCTGGCCTAGATATTAATTGATTAAGAAAACTCTTGAACAGTTACATTTGGTTACCTTCTTTCACTGCCTAGTAACAGCAAGTAATGCGATCGTGTCAAATTTTCGAAATACAGTTTACACCAAACAACATATTTTGAGTTTCCCAGAGTACTAGTGTTTTGGGCGAATTTTTCTTGAAAATGGCTGCCACGTTTTTCTTTAAACTTGAAAAACTTACTGCACACTTACAAATGTATAGTTTTATTTGAAAGTTAGTCCGGGTAAATTGATTTTTGAGGATAAGTTGTGAGGAATGTGTGTTATTAGATTTTACAAGTTGTTAGTGTTTGTTCATAGTAATTGGCTCTTTCTTCTGGACTACACTAATGTGAATTAGCCATGAAGAAATTTTAACAATAATATACAGGAATCTGATACTTTTGATATACCTAGTGATATAATAATACTGATATATATACCCCTGTGGGCAGTCTTTTGTTCGAAAAAGAATGGTAAATCTTAGTTAATATTAAATCTATTAAAAAATCCATTGCAAAAATGTCCACATGTAATTAATTGGAGATGAACTAGTATCGACTGAGTAGAGATCTTCACTTTGTATGATTATTTAAAATTAGATTTGGGAGATGTTAGATCCAACCATAATTATAAGTAAAGGTGGGGAGCTGAAGTCACTATCCTCGAGGCAATAGGAACCGTGACGTGCTCACCATTCGCTTCCAATAAGATTCGGCGTTTCGCTATAGCACAAAACAAAACACAAAATATAGGACTAAAGCCCTATTTGTAATGGGCGCAGCACCAATTCTCAACATTTCTATGTTTATGTCAGGACAACTGAATAAACATTTTCAAGTTTAAAGAAAATTTGTTAAATGTTTTTCTTTTATTACTGACCACTAGTAATAGATATGTTAAGACCCCATTCAGGGTAAAATAACTGTTACTGACCCATATATGATATATTTGTTTCAGGTAATACGAAATACTTGCAAGCCGTAGGGGACTAGAGTTTATAAACAAAAATATCTGGGTAAACATTCACAGCTCTTTCTCAAACTGATTCTCAAGGCACAACAGGTACGTGAATGCCATTACAACATTGTCTAGCAGTTAGCGTTCATCAACAACAACAAAAAAAACATTTTCAGTAAAGTCACACATCAGGTCCCGAAACCTTCGTGTCTGATGCGTTGCAGTACCTGAACGGAGTACCAAGTTTGAGCTGTCTGATTTTTGGTTTTCCAGATATTTTGTTCAGACTTATCATAACAGATAATTTGTATCGTACACAGAGGGACTTCATAACATGTATTTCTGGTATAAACACAAGTTCCAGTTTTGTTCTGTTTGTTATCTGTTTTCATGAAACTGGTTTCAGTGATTTTTCCTTTAATTTTGTAAACTTTTCAAAGAGACACAGATAGTCTTATTTCAATCGTTTTTCCATGGAAATTGATTTTTTATTTCTGACATAATGTTATGTCAGTTAATATGATATATAAACTCAAGGAATTTTAGGAATTTGAATAATTATTCTAAGAAGAATCGTATATGTATTTTATTGAAAATTTTTTATAGAAATAATCAAAAATAGGTACCACTAAAAAGTACCTAGTAAGTACTAACGATGGAATATGAAGTTTGGTTACTATTGTATGTACGTTTATGTATACCTTGCACATGTGTTCATTACAGACATACATTATACCTAACGATATATGTATATCTATATTAGTATAATCCACCAACTATGTGTCAATGTATGACGTATATCGTAAATATAGTTGGCCTCAGCGTGTGTATGTCCACTGTGACAAGTTGAAGTGTACTGTCAAGGCTGCCAACTGACATCTATAAACTTCCATTGTCCACTTCACTTCTGCTGCTAATGATGTATCTAGAAAGGGGGCAGAGAGTTGTTCAATTAGCGGAGGCCCTGCGAAATTTTTAATATTTCTTTATATATATATATAATTTTTTTTTTTTTTTTTTTTTTTTTTTTTTTTTTTTTTTTTTTTTTTATTATGGCTTGGGTGTTTTATTAGATTTCTTTATCTTATGGTTGTAAGAGAAAGTGTACTTGTCTGAAAATTTATGAAATTCAGTTTTTACGGATGTATTTATGTGAACAGCATAATGTAAAAAAAAGCAAAAACAAAAACACCGATTCACATGGCGAGAGTTTCGGTCAGAATCCTTCGATTGGACATGCTTCGTTGGACTCTTTCAGATTTGAAAAAAAAATTATAATATAAGTATCCTGTCTAATTGAAGAAAAAAAAAAAATGCGCTGTTATTAGAAATAGATGTTTTGAATTGCCCTGAGTACGAAATAGTGGTTTTTAAAATTTGACCTCTATGTATATGTGGGAGAGGGGCCTGGCTCAAAAGCAGAAAGTTTAAAACCTGATATATTATTTTGAATCCAGTAGCAGACTGGACACATAGTTTTGGATCAAAGTAATGTCACCTTTACTGAATAGATTTGTTTCTGTTTTATGCAGTTTTCTTGGAAATGTCTTCATTTTTATTTGGTACAGTTAGCTACAGTCCAAGGATGTACAGCTTTTAGGTGTAACATTTTTGCCGGGAAAGGTGGCTTCAGCGGTGGGTGGCAACTGCGAAATCTTATAGAAGAGCCTTTTCATTGTAACGTTTGTTTCCCAACTAGCAGTGTGCAGGACAACTAAATATTCCTACCTTTAAACTGATTTGTCAGTCTGTGGGAAATGCAGTGAATTAATGGATCAAAATAGTATTTATGTTGAAAACGACTCTGGTTGTGTCTAAATGTTGTGTACTTACTATAACAAACACATAGACATTTTCATTCGAAAAGCTTTCCTGAAAAATGTTTGTGAAATTGAATGTGGAATTGCGATATTGAGCTGTACCTTCCTGAAACTGTCATTCACTTATCAAGTTCACTTCTCATTTTGTTTAATAAATAAATTTAATTTAACTTTCATTAAAAGTTTCCAACTTTATTATTTACTTAGTTGGCGATTGTAAAGATGAATGTCTGGAAGTACCGCTATTTTACCCTTCAACTGAGGTAGTAAAAAAGAATTTACATCCTTGAATAACGATCGACGGTGGTCCGGCCAGCCGCCTGAACGAACGTCGTTGATAAGTGAAAGTAAAGTTGGAGTTGAAGGGCACAACATTTGTAACTAGTAGTCAGTAATAATGGAGGACTCAAAGTACTACCATGAAGTTGGTCACGAATACCAGAGTGTTACTCTTCTTTTTTTTTAACAGCTTTCTCTCACTGTTGGAAGAGCAAGTATTGCGTTTATGTCAAATTTTTTAAATTAGTATTCACCGGAAATAGATGTTTTGTGACTCTACGAAAAAAAAAGTTTGTAACGAGCATATGTGTGGATGAGTGAGCTAAGATCCCAAAAATGTGAATAAACTAATATCTCCAAAATGAAAAAAAATCACAGAAGCGCAAAGTTGATATCCCGTTTAAGTATTACCACTGGATCAAGATAAAGGTCCAAATCCGACAATCGGAAGTACTAAACAATGGTCTTCTTTTATCATTTTGTGGTCTTTTCAAAAATGGATCCAATGATTTTTCTTTAAACTTCGCAGACTCATCACTAAATTCTGGTATTTTATCTATCTGTCGTAGCATGTTTATTTTTGTCGTTTCTCGACGGTTTCGGATTTTCATGCATCATCACAATAAGGTAGTGAACTCTGACGATGGATAGAATCTGATACAGATTATAATGACAAAAAGAAGCATGCTGAGACGAAAAAAATCCCAGATGTAATCCAGCATTGCGGACCCATCCGCTTATTCACTCACATAAAGTGCATATCAGTTTTGTTTGAAACATCACTGAGGCTGGACAGAGACGCTGTATTAGAATGACATCACATCTAAGTAATCCTTAAGCCCCAAAAAATCAGCAGCATCAAATCTTTCGCCTTTATTTTAAAAAATAGTATCACCAAAATTAAATTAACTTATTAAATTTGATTATTGATCTAAAATGCAATTAAATGTTTGGCTGTTTACAATAGTTTATACAGTCTTGTAGACTGTAGCATTACGTTAAAGTATAAAAGGAGATAATTATAGTTGAAATAGTACAAAGTGGGTGGGGGTGCATTGTGGTAGGAGTGAGATGGAGGTGAAAGGGGAGCCGAGTATTGTTGCAGGACTGCCGTGTGCTCACCAGATAGTACAGATGGCCACGGCCGGTTATATAAATAATGTCAAGGCAGTTCATAATATTGGAAGTCAAGGATCAATTCAGTGTTGGTTATATTGATTTTTTTCATAAATTCTATTCCTGTCTCTTATCGTTCTTTCTTTTTATTTAATATAATCAATCAAAATCATTTCTTTTTCTTTTATTAATTTCACATACTCTGTTGGCGAAAGTAATATGCGATATGTAACATTCTTTCAATTGAGTAAACATTCTTGACGGGGGAATACAAGCTTTGAGGACCTTTGAGTACGAATCCACTAAAAATAGAGATAAGAGTCGTAAAAAATCTGGTATGAAACACTCTCACAACTTTCTCTTACCGCTGTTAATACAGTTATATTACAGTAAGAGGGCGAATTTTCTTTACACTTTATATTTTACTGAATTGTCCTTCATTACAAGTATGAGTTAAAGTTCAGGACAAGTACCAAGCTAGCCAGTTTGAAGTATGGTCACTAGACAGCGCCAACCTTCAACAAACCAAATAACTTTCAAATTTAATTCCGCGATTCCTCACTACTACCTACTAACTATTTATTTCCCAAGTTTAAAGGTAATCGATGTCGTTATTTTCGAGAAATTAAAAAAAACAACACAAAAACATATATTCTGAAAAGCGCATTTCTGTTTAACCGATTTTTTATTAAATTTGGAATTATATTAATGTATATTAATATTACACAGGTAATAGAACTATAAATTGTATTGAAATTGGATTTTAGAGAAAAGCTTAGCCTACTGTTCCCCCAGAACTCCCCAAAAAATAATTCAAGTAAAAGTGATAGGTATTTGTAGATATCGATAGGATACGGAATTTAAACAGAAACAGTGGCGGTTTGAGAAAAACGCAAAAACTAGAAAAATAATTCAGAGAAATTGCACTTTCGGTTGATGGATTTCATCGGAAACCTTCATGACAGCTGCGGTGGCATAGCTCGGCAACTTAGTTCTGCTATCCAAATGACAGTTTTACTAAAGTTTTCTAGTAGCTGTGACGTCATTTGACTCGGCCCACAGCTTCCAAAACTAAATTGCCTAGCGGAATCTAGACGGAATGCCAAGTTTGATCTTCCTACGATTTTTCTTTTTTGGGCTATTTTGTTGTTTTTCCTATTTCGGATTCCATCCATCGTCGAGAGTGCGGCTATGAAGTTCGTGAAGAGAGCTGATTTCAACTATAAGTTTCTCTCTCGCAGCACCACCGATTGAAGCAATCAGTGTGGTGTGCGACAGAAACTTGAGATTCATGTCAACTCTACATATCTGAAACCAGTCAGAATCAACAAAAATAAGCATGTTACGACTCATAAAATCGCAGATGTTACCCGTCATCATTGCGAACCCAACCACATATCCAACAGTTCTTAACAGATTTCCTTTTTCTCATAACTCTCTTCCATTCAACGAAGCCGCATTTCAGGGTGATGTAGATTTTTGTCAAAATCTTCGCTTCGAACCACATGGTGGTATGTAAACGCAAACCCCAAATACACATAACGACGAATCGCTAAAATGTTTTTTTCATTCTCAGGAATTTAAAAAGAGATGTATTTTCAGTCACGTCCGTCAAGTTGGACTGGCCACCATCGAATTTTTAAATGATTTTTTGCACATCGTTAGTGCCGCGTTTGTGCCGGCGATCTGCAAAATTTCAGCGTTTGTGCCGTATAATTAGCAGAGTTATTAAAGAAAGAATGTGGCCAGCCCAACTTGACGTCAAGTTAGACTGGCCACCAATTTCTATTTGACTTTTGAAAATTCTTTTTTTACCAATCGTTAGTGCTGCGTTTGTGCCGGCTATTCACCAAATTTCATCGTTTGTGCCGTAAAATTGAAAAAGTTATTAAACAAATAAAGTGGCCAGTCCAACTTGACGTCAAGTTAGACTGGCCACAAAATTTCTATTCACTTTTTTCAACTTTTCTTTTTGCTAATCGTTAGTGCTGCGTTTGTGCCGGCGATTCACCAAATTTCATCGTTTGTGCCTTAAAATTGACAAAGATAATAAGAAAAAAAAGTGGCCAGTACAACTTGACGTCAAGTTAGACTGGCCACAAAATTTCTATTCACTTTTTTAAACTTTTCTCTTTGCCAATCGTTAGTGCTGCGTTTGTGCCGGCGATTCACCAAATTTCATCGTTTGTGCCATAAAATTGACAAAGATATAAAGAAAAAAATGTGGCCAGTCCAACTTGACGTCAAGTTAGACTGGCCACAAAATTTCTATTCACTTTTTTAAACTTTTCTCTTTGCCAATCGTTAGTGCTGCGTTTGTGCCGGCGATTCACCAAATTTCATCGTTTGTGCCTTAAAATTGACAAAGATATTAAGGAAAAAAAGTGGCCAGTACAACTTGACGTCAAGTTAGACTGGCCACAAACTTTATTTTCACTTTTTTCAATTTTTCTTTTTACCAATCGTTAGTGCTACATTTGTGCCGGCGATTCACCAAATTTCAACGTTTGTGCCGTAAAATTGACAAAGATATTGACGAAAAACTGTTCGTCGTACTTGGAAACCGAAGGCCATGGCTGCGGGTAATATTTGAAAGTGTGCGCGTTCTCCACTGACCACCAACGGCCCTTATCAGGGCCACCAACTAAAATGTACTGGCGTTCGATATCTAATCAAAATTCCGGAATTTTTTCTTCGCTAATCTTAAGTGATTCATTTGTGCCAGCGATCCACCAAATTTCAGCGTTTGTGCTGCAAAATTGACAAAGTTATTGAGGCGTCAAGTTAGACTGGCCACAAAATTTCTATTCACTTTTTTAAACTTTTCTCTTTGCCAATCGTTAGTGCTGCGTTTGTGCCGGCGATTCACCAAATTTCATCGTTTGTGCCATAAAATTGACAAAGATATAAAGAAAAAAAAGTGGCCAGTCCAACTTGACGTCAAGTTAGACTGGCCACCAATTTATATTCACTTTTTTAAACTTTTCTCTTTGCCAATCGTTAGTGCTGCGTTTGTGCCGGCGATTCACCAAATTTCAACGTTTGTGCCGTAAAATTGACAAAGATATTGACGAAAAACTGTTCGTCGTACTTGGAAACCAAAGGCCATGGCTGCGAGTAACATTTGAATGTGCGCGTGCTCCACTGACCGCCAACGGCCCTTATCAGGGCCAGCAACTAAAATGTACTGGCCCTCGATTTCTAATCAAAATTCTGGAATTTTTTCTTCGCTATTCTTAAGTGATTCATTTGTGCCAGCGACCCACCAAATTTCAGCGTTTGTGCTGCAAAATTGATAACGTTATTGAGGCGTCAAGTTAGACTGGCCACCAATTTATATTTAACTTTTGAAAATTCTTTTCTTACCAATCGTTAGTGCTGCATTTGCGCCGGCGATTCACCAAATTTCATCGTTTGTGCCGTAAAATTGACAAAGTTATTGACGAAAAACTGTTCGTCGTACTTGAAAGCCAAAGGCCATGGCTGCGAGTAACATTTGAATGTGCGCGTGCTCCACTGACCGCCAACGGCCCTTATCAGGGCCAGCAACTAAAGTGTACTGGCGTTCGATTTCTAATCAAATTTCTGAACTGGTTTATTTGTGGTCCTACTTCTACTTTTCATCAATATCAAAAGAGCTTCTTGTGAAACATGGCTTCTGTCTGGTTTTCTCACCTTTAAATGACAGATCTTATGCAAAGGCTTGTGTATGAGACTGTGAAGCTTGTACAATGTGTTTAATAGTTGCTGGCCCTGATAAGGGCCGTTGGCGGTCAGTGGAGCACGCGCACATTCAAATGTTACTCGCAGCCATGGCCTTTGGTTTTCAAGTACGACGAACAGTTTTTCGTCAATATCTTTGTCAATTTTACGGCACAAACGATGAAATTTGGTGAATCGCCGGCACAAACGCAGCACTAACGATTGGCAAGAGAAAAGTTTTTTAAAAAAGAGAATGAAATTGGTGGCCAGTCTACGTGACGTCAAGTTGGCCTGGCCACTTTTTTTCTTATATACTTTGTCACATTTATGGCACAAACGAGAAATTTGGGAATTCGCCGCACAAACGCAGCACTAACGATTGGCCTAAAAGAGGAACAGTTAAAAAAGTGAATAGAAATTTTGTGGCCAGTCTAACTTGACGCCTCAATAACTTTGTCAATTTTGCAGCACAAACGCTGAAATTTGGTGGATCGCTGGCACAAATGAATCACTTAAGATTAGCGAAGAAAAAATTCCGGAATTTTGATTAGATATCGAGGGCCAGTACATTTTATTTGGTGGCCCTGATAAGGGCCGTTGGTGGTCAGTGGAGCACGGGCACACTTTCAAATGTTACCCGCAGCCATGGCCTTCGGTTTCCAAGTACGACGAACAGTTTTTCGTCAACATCTTTGTCAATTTTACGGCACAAACGTTGAAATTTGGTGAATCGCCGGCACAAATGTAGCACTAACGATTGGTAAAAAGAAAAATTGAAAAAAGTGAAAATAAAGTTTGTGGCCAGTCTAACTTGACGTCAAGTTGTACTGGCCACTTTTTTTTCTTAATATCTTTGTCAATTTTAAGGCACAAACGATGAAATTTGGTGAATCGCCGGCACAAACGCAGCACTAACGATTGGCAAAGAGAAAAGTTTAAAAAAGTGAATAGAAATTTTGTGGCCAGTCTAACTTGACGTCAAGTTGGACTGGCCACATTTTTTTCTTTATATCTTTGTCAATTTTATGGCACAAACGATGAAATTTGGTGAATCGCCGGCACAAACGCAGCACTAACGATTGGCAAAGAGAAAAGTTTAAAAAAGTGAATAGAAATTTTGTGGCCAGTCTAACTTGACGTCAAGTTGTACTGGCCACTTTTTTTTCTTATTATCTTTGTCAATTTTAAGGCACAAACGATGAAATTTGGTGAATCGCCGGCACAAACGCAGCACTAACGATTAGCAAAAAGAAAAGTTGAAAAAAGTGAATAGAAATTTTGTGGCCAGTCTAACTTGACGTCAAGTTGGACTGGCCACTTTATTTGTTTAATAACTTTTTCAATTTTACGGCACAAACGATGAAATTTGGTGAATCGCCGGCACAAACGCAGCACTAACGATTGGTAAAAAAAGAATTTTCAAAAGTCAAATAGAAATTGGTGGCCAGTCTAACTTGACGTCAAGTTGGGCTGGCCACATTCTTTCTTTAATAACTCTGCTAATTATACGGCACAAACGCTGAAATTTTGCAGATCGCCGGCACAAACGCGGCACTAACGATGTGCAAAAAATCATTTAAAAATTCGATGGTGGCCAGTCCAACTTGACGGACGTTTTTCAGTCTTCTATATGGCTGGGGGGGAGGGGCGATGAAATCTGCCAAGAGCGCCAGAAACTCTTGGTGTCGGCCTGTCTAATTCTTGTGCTAGCAGGTAATGTAAGCCAAGCTAGAAAGAGGATAAGTTCAGTCTGTGTAAAATAATTTTAATTAGATGAAACGAACAGGTGATTCGGCAAGGACAGGTGACTTTGCAAGACTATTCAGTTGTAACGCTGTCTTTGTTTACAGTAATGAATACTGTGGTAGGTACATAATTGGCCAGGGTGCCTGCCTCCAGTGGTGTATATTGTTTAGTAACAGTAATGATGAGCTTGCTGGCTTCATAATGAGATACTGTGTGTGGTTATTGTATACGGCTTTATAGTGTAGTGGCTACACAGAGATTCGTATGGATATAGGCAGGTGGCTCATCTCCCTTGCACTCTCTCTACCCGTGGATAGAGATGGATCTTCATCCACAACAGTTTACATGAACTGTAGTGGTAGAAGACCAGCTGGCTGGCCACTGTAAGTGTTCAGATAGTGGTCACAATCATCTCTTCTATTCACTTTCTAATAGTTCACAACACACACACACCGCCTTATTTCCCTTTGTTCTTTTCAGACTACCATCTTCCATATAATACTTGTAATAAAATAGATATTCACCATTCCCTATCTCTCAATTTTTACTTTCTCTTACTCCTAGTAAGAAGGAAGTATTGCAATCTTTACCAGATTTTCAAAACCGAGTTTTCACCGGATACATGTTATGTATCATCCCGCTGAATACGGAAACAATATGTTTCTAGCGAATGGTCTGTGTATGTGCGTGTGTACTTTTGGTGCGCTCTACTGATTTTTGAATGAAATTCTATTAAGAAAGTGTTTCACATCAGATTTTTTGTTTTGAAATTGTATATGCTATTGTAAGGCTTCTAATTCGGAGAATAGTGTTATTTTCAAACATTTAAAATGTTGTATTCATAAAACAGAGAATATAACCGATAAAATCCTTATAATGATTATAACAAGAGAAAATTTGAAACTTTAATTTATTTTTATTTTCCCTGTACTTACAGATGACAGTACATAAAAATAAAGATTACGATTTAATTAAACTTTTAAATATATCGATATTAGTAATACTAAGTTATATTTATTATTATTATAACATTCAAAGTTGTTTACTACAGCGACAGAACTTTATTGCACATGACAGCGCTACTCCACCAAAATGATGAAAAGGGAATTAAACAGTGTTGCCACCTTTCAGTTAACAAATTTTAAGGTTTGAATGAAATAGATAAAATATATTAATAATTTTAAGTACACGTTCTTAAATTAATAAAGATTTGTTTTATAATAACATCAATTTTATAATAAATAAGGGGAAAGAAAACATATAATTTTGTTTAACTTAATGTTCTATTACATTTGTGAAGGTCATCACTGTCAACCTTTTAATGTGCAGCATTCACTTAGAGATTACCTATAAATTTTACGACAGTAAGATATTGATCAAACTCGGCCAACGGGAAGTGCCACTTTACTGAACGGATTTTATCACTTTTTTGCGATTTTCTCGTCAACGTAAATCATTTTTGTTGTGGTGGTTAGTTCCGCAGAGCTGGAAAGCATCAGAGATATTTTCAGTGACAGCCTGCTTCTTTTTGTGGTCATCGACCGGTTTCGGGCGTTCGCCCATCTTCAGGATGCGTTTGTCAGACAGTGTGATAACACAGACTTGCACAGAGCAAATTCAGTTTTACACACTGAAGATGGGCGACGCCCGAAATCGGTCATTTTATCATTTTCCACGGAAATTTTCTTCAAACTCTTTAGATCTGACACACACACACACACACACATATGTATGTCTATAACTTTTATTTGAAACTATTTTCCGAGAAATCTCGTTGTAAGGAGGTGTTGGCAAAGATGGACGCTCTTCTCTACAGTGCTGTTCTCATGGCAATTCTCTTATCTGTATAATATTAATTAGGATAAAATGTATTTATTGCCGCCGGCACTTCGTGTTTGAGAAAATAGGTTGACTTTACTGAATACCTTTTTTTCAGTTTGTGCGATTCATAAATAAAGACACCACCAAAAGGTTTCATTTAACTTGTTATATTGGGTATACGTAAACAGATATATTATTTTGTTTGGAACCTTGTCCGAAAACTGAAATAGCGGGGTTCAGTGTAGCTAGAAGGTCAAAAGTATGATTTAGATTCTTCATTCACATAACATTAAAAAAACAACATTTACCTAGTAAAAATCTGGCGTAACCCACCCACACCACCTCTTCTCAATGCAAACTACACAGTTATGAATGACAAATTTTCTTCTCATTTTTTAATTCTTATTATTATGGCCATTTCTTATTCTGAGTGAAAGCCATCAGAATTTCAATTGAGAAAATTGCAGAAAACTGTTCAATAAAAACTCACTTCCCGGTCAACCGATTTTTTCAAACTTGGAATTTTGGCATCACATTTATTCGTAATTAATATTATTTAGATGGAGGAATTGTGAATAATAAACTAAAATAGCACTAGAGGAAACATTACCACCTTCCCTATCCGCAGAAGTTTCCCTAAATGAGTTTTTCGGATAAAATGTTTCAAATAAATTTAGCAGCTCCTTAATATGTCTAGTTGGTATACCATGTTTCAAGAAGTTTGTTGCAGCAGTTTTCCATAATATCGCAAAAACTAAAACACGCATTCAGTAAAATGATACGTCCGGTTGTAGAATTTTGACAGGTAACTTGCTTTCAGATCCCATTGAGATTCCCAAACAGAATGTCACTTTTGAACTTACTGCGAGTTTGAGTCGGTTTTGAGCAATACTGTCCACATACACACACACACACTCACACCATAGACCATTTTCTAGAAACCAATTTTTTTGACTCAGCGCACCTCAAGACTGTGGAAATTTGACACGATCGCTGTTCTTCCTCTTTAGAGAGAAGAGTAAAAGAGAAAGTAAACATTGCAACATCTAGTATTTTATCCGTCGTAGCATGCATATTCTTTTATTGCTGACCTCTTTCGGATTTTCTCTGACAATGGATGAAAATCCGAAACCGGTCAAGAATAAAAGAAATATGCACGCTGCTACGATGGATAAAATACCAGATATTGTCCAGCAGCATCGTGGACCCACCCACATATTCAACATTAAAACTTGCAAGTTTGAAGAAAAAAAGTCAGAATAGTCTGATTATTGTTAATATATTGTAATATTTTGCGGTAAGAGGTATCTTTTACGTCATTTATATGAATATGTTGGTAAGAAAGCCATATGACCTGAGTGCCTTGTGCATGTGTGTCCGTCCATCTGTCTGTCTGTCTGTTCGCTGTACAAACTCCTGCGTCATCAAAAACATTTTCATCATAGTTGATTGTTGAATGATAAATTGAAAAGTAAAAATGTAAATGAAATAAAAACTGTAATATAGTGGGTATTTCCCCTTGTAGTTAATGCTGCATTTCCTTTCCCTTCACCAGCTTATTAGTGACGTTCATCCCTTCTCGAGGTCAGACTGGAGCAGGTTTCATCTAGTGTTGCAATTGTACATGGTCACACCCCTATGATGCTAGTTATATATCAAGATTCAGAAAAAAAAGAAGCCGCGAGTGAGCATGAGCTCACTTATCTTGTCACATAGCACCTGCCCTTTGAAAGATGCTGGTCATTTAGTTTAACAGCAGCATCTTTCAGGGTCTGCTAATGATCAACTATAATCACCCACATACATGTTCATATGTAGATTAGATATGTAGCCAGGAGGACAGTTCTGAAAGATCGTCTTTATGGCTCCATTTGAGAACACTCTATATGTGTGTGTGTGTTTGAGTGAGTGTGTGTATGGTATTCGGCAATAGTTTGCCATATTGTTGTTCGCTAAATCAGTAAGTAACTACCTTCGCATGCCATAATCATAACACCGGATAAACTCATAAATTTTTTAAAACTAACTAGAAGATTTCCAGTAAATAAAAAGATCCGTGGAGTATTTCCCAAGAATTAGTCCACACGAGTATGGAATCAGCAGGGAAATTTAGCTTTGGAATTTGGCTTAAGAATTACATATACTCGGGTGGACCGCAATACAGTTACTTGAGTACTAGCTCCATACCAATACCGTTACTTCAGTACTAGCTCCATACCAATACCGTTACTTGAGTACTAGCTCCACACCAGATACTACAAAAAAAAAATCTGGTGTGAAATACTCACACAACTTTCTCTTACTCCAGTTCTCAAAATTATAATTGACAAATTGTATAGTTTGTATAAAAAAATTAATGAAATTCGTCGAAAACTGAAAAAACTGTTGAGTAAAAATGCACTTCCCGTTTACTAATTCTTTTGAAACTCGGAATTTCGGCCACCTATTTATTTCTTATTAATTTAGTTTGGATGGTAGAATTGTATAATCAACTATGATAGTACTTTAGAGCAAAACATAACACCACCCTCCCTCTAAAAGTGCCCTTAATGAATTTCCCAGAGAAATGTTTTAAATAAACGTTGTAGATCTTTGTATGCTTAGTTTATATACGAAATTTCAAGAAAATCGTCGGTGCCATTTTTGAGAAAATCGCGAAAAAGTGAAAAAATCATTTAGTAAAGTGGTAAAGAAACGCACTTCCGCTGATCCGATTTTTTTCAAACTCTGAATTTCAACAACCTATTTAATTCTAATTAACATTATTTAGATGGTAAAATTGTACTGAAATAGCACTTTAGATGAAAACCTAACTCCACCCTTCCCCTAAATGAATTTTTCCCGGACAAATGTTTGAAATAAAAGTTGTAGCTCTTTGTATGTGAAGTTGGTATACCAAGTTTAAAGAAAATCGTCCGGGCCATTTTTGAGAAAATTGCAAACAAGTAAAAAAACCAACTAGTAAAGTTTCTTGAATTTTAATTGAGAAATTTCTTTTCCTAGTCTTTTTAGTACAGGTTTAGTACCACTTGGTCTTGGTATCACTTGGCGGTGGTTGATGTCAGTTAGTGTACAGTATACCTAGTACCTGAATGTGATTTCAACTGTAAGCCACCAGCAAGACATGTAACCGGCAGTTCCAAGTTAAACCTACCCTCACTACCCACAGAACTCCCCTCGCCTCCCAAATGCTAATAAAAGTGACAGTTTTATTTCTTGTGTGTAGTTATCATTCCAAATTTAAACTAAATCATTATTCGAGAAAACATTTTCAAAAACTAAGAAACTTTCGTGATGTTGCATTTCCTTTAAACCGTTGTCTCAGTTTTGGAATTCCAGCAGAGCTTGTTTTAATAATGTTGTGGTTGGGTCCTCTCAGTTGCAAAGCATCAGAGGTATTTTCCGTGATGACCTGCTTCCTACTTGGAAGTTGATTTCTCCTTGATTGTCCTTGGCTGACTTCTTTTGTGTTACCCATTTCGGAGTTTGAGGTTACAGCTATTTTTATTTTCTCCAGTTCTGTTTGCTTTGAGGATATTTTGTGCTATCACAACACACACACACACACGTACGTACGTACGTACGTACATACAAAATCTGCCCTCTTTTATTTTATAATTTCTGTAGGTATGTGGTTGGTTGAATACTAGAAAGACCTGTAGTAGAATAGTGATAGTAGCGTTGTGTGGCCACAGCCGGCGAGTTGTGTAACCAAGTGCAAGGTCAGGGTGGCACTGCGGTCTGTAGGAGGAGCAGGAGGTAGTCACTGTGGCACTGAGGCCTCCCCACCATTTCACTCTCTCTCACAACTCAAGGTCACCGTTCGCCCGCACGCGCACTATCCCTACATTCTCTTTCCCCCTCACTACTCTTTATTATATTTCCAATTATTTTTGTTTTTTTTAGTTTTAATTAATGCTATCCTTTTTAAAGAAATTTTTTTTTTTTTTTTTAAAGAGTAAATTCATTTATTATAAAAAATATATAATTTTATATTTTATTAAAGTAAAAGATAAACTTTAAGAGATAAATAGAACAAAGGAATAAAATAAGAAGTATTTTGTACAGTTTTGCTTGTATACACTTCTATATAGATTTTTTCTTTATACGTTTATCTAACTAAACTTGCATTCCCACATTCCATTCAATTACAACTTGTTTCTTTCCCCCCCATACAGATAAAAAAAATCGGGCGTGAAACACTCACACAACTTTCTTATACTCCAGTTTTCGAAATTGTAATTGATAAATTTTGTAGTTAAGGTACAAAATTTAATGAAATTCGTCGAAAACTGAAAAAACTGTTCAGTAAAAGCTCACTTCCGGTTTACTAATTTTCTTGAAATTCGGAATTTTGGCCATTTATTTATTTCTAATTAATTTTGTTTCGATGGTAGAATTGTATAATCAACTATGATAGCACTTTAGAGAAAAACATAACCCCACCCCTACCCCAAAAGTCCCCATTAAATAACTTTACCAGGAAAAATGTTTCAAATAAAAGTTGTAGCTCTTTATATGTAGTTCACATTCCTAGCTTTAAGAAAAGTGTTGGAGACTTTTTGAGAAAATACCAGAAAACTGAAAAATACATTTAGTATAAACGCACTTCTGGTCATCCGATTTCTTTCAAACTCGGAATTTAGTATCATATTTAATTCTAACTAATATTATTTAGATGACAGAATTGTATAGTAAACGAAAATAGCACTTTAGAGGAAAACCTAACCCCACCCCTATCAAAAGTGCTCTTAAATGAATATTTCCAGAGAAATGTTTTAAATACAAGTTGTAGATGTTGTGGTGGTTGGTTCCGCAGAGCTGGAAAGCATCAGAGACATTTTCCGTGGTAGCCTGCTTCGTTTTGTGGTCATCGACCGGTTCGTGTTTTTAAAACACGCCTCAGTTAGTGTGAAACTAAGTCTCTGTACGAGTCTGTGTTGACACACTGTCTGAAAAACGCATCCTGAAGATGGGCGAACGCCCGAAACCGGTCGATGACCACAAAATGAAGCAGGCTACCACGGAAAATGTCTCTGACAAGTTGTAGATTTTTATGTGGGTCGTTGATATAGCAAGTTTGAAGAAAATCGTCGAAGCCATTTTTGAGAAAATTGCAAGAAAGTGAAAAAAACATTCCAGTTGGTACTTACAGTTGAGGAATTTTGATAGATAACGTACTGTCGATCCCAAGGTGATAACCAAACGAAATATCAAGTTTGAACTTTCTGCGATTTTTCGTTTTTGAGCTGTTTATATACATACACATACGTTGACCATTTTCTAAATACCACTTTTTTTGACTCAGGGGATCTCAAATGGATGTTTCCGTTGAAAACTCGATATTGAAAATTTGGCGCAATACTTCCTTTTACTAGGAGTAAGAGAAAGTAAAAACTATTTGATTCATTTGTGTCCCTTTTTGTTGTATTGTAATTTTTAATTAGTCCTTCCTTATTTATTTTTACTTTCTCTTATAAATACGTGTTAAAGTATCGCGATTTTGAATTGAATCTTTAACGGAAATATAGGCTCTCCTAGAGAAGAAAATAACACCAGAACAAAATGGGTCCAACCACGTTGTGATCCTACATATACAGCATCCTCAGCCATCAAAGTGGTTTTCTTTTTAAAATATACATTGAATAACAATATACATGTCTACAGCATAAGGGAGTTCATCTATCACAGGCTGATTACGTCTTCCTGCCATAATAATTCAAACCTATCGTTTATACAAATGACAAACTTTTAATCCGTAGTGAATCCAGAGTAACTGATTCTGGCAAGGTCGTCAAGTCTATTCAGAACTCTTCAAAAAATTCACTCTTCAGCCGCGAGACCCAAACCATAATCTATGGACAAGGAATGTTAGGCGATGTCACAGTCAAGAAGAGGAAATTGCAAAACTTGGGACACCTCGTGACAAATGATAAGTATTTCTTGCTGCAAAGGAAAATCGACGGAAAACGGGAGCGAGGACGCTGAAGAACTTCATGGAAAGACCAGTAGCGGCAGCGGTTTGGAAGAGAGCTACTAATTTTATTATTTAGAACCCCGACAAGGGGGGCGAGTGTTGGTGTAGTGGTTATGAGCATGGACTTGTAAGTGGGAGGACCCCAGTTCGAGTCCAGCGTATAACTGCTAAATTTTACTGAAATAGTTTGTTGCTCTTTTATTTATTGGCTGCATTTCGTAATGTTGTTTAGTGGGGTTGAGAATAATTGAACCAGATTTACAGCCAGTTATTTCTTATATTTTTCTATTTGCGATTACTTTCGTCAAATGTCGTTCTACTTTTACGTTTCGGCAAAATTTTTTGCCATTTTCAAAAAGCTTTGTATTTCTACAATGTCTGCAAATTGATTTAAAAAATATATTAAACAGATGTAAGTAATTATGGAATACATATTGTGAACTGTACAATGAAAATTATATTTATCCACAAATGAAGCTTACCGTAATTGTAAAATTGTGATTAAAATGAAATAAACTGCGTATACACTTTGATAGTGTTTCGTTGTGTTAAAATGTAATCGCAAATAGAAAAATATAAGAAATAACTGGCTGTAAATCTGGTTCAATTATTCTCAACCCCACTAAACAACATTACGAAATGCAACCAATAAATAAAAGAGCAACAAACTATTTCAAAAGATGCTACATGGCAGAACCATTAACGCCATCACAGGAATACAAGAAACTTTGGAAAAAACTTAAACATGATTATTACAAAATTTACAATAGTGTAAGTCCACAAATGAAAACTGCTTTGAAGGTAAATTTTACAAAATATTTAAAAGGTAACACAAAAAGAATAAACACAATCAGTAAATTAAATTCATTAAAAAACTGCGTCAGCACAATCAACATCCCAAATTACATACTAAAACCTTTAATCAACCTTGAAAACCTTTACAATAAAACCTTTCTAACACATAGTAAAAACAAAAATTTCTTTAATAAAATAGCATTTGATTTAATAAAAAAAGAAATAGAACAGACATATTGGCTTTTAAACAAAATAAACACACAAATTTCAGAACACTTCGAAATCATAAAAAATAAAATTCCAAACGCAGCTCTAGACATCAAAAAAATAATGAAAACACAATGCTCAAATTTAATACACTTAAAAACTCACCTCATCAAACTAAAACACAACAAAATTCTAAAAACAAACATAAAAAACCCTTATCAGAGCAAAGAAAACCAAAAAATAAAAACCACAATTTCATCAATAAATAGCTCCAATTTAAACAACATCTCTATCAACTATGTTCAATATTATAATAATTTAAATCAAAAAAACAGAATCCTAAACAATACAAACATACACATACCTAACAACATAAATAACTTCCTCAGTTTAGGACACAATTTTAACAAAACTCCCACAAATAAAAAAATAATAGGAAAGCACATTATAAAAATCATATCAGATATAGAAAACATATTAATCAGCACCCACACCTCAGACCAGCACAAAAACGCAGTAAGAAATGCCACTGCTAACATGTTATTGAACTACACAAACAAACATATAAAAAATAACAAAAAATTCATTTTTCCATTTAACAACAAAACTTTAACTCAAAGAAACCTCAATAATGTACACATTCAAATCAATAAAGATGCTCTAGCCTTAAAAAAGTTTCTAAAAAATAACACAAACATCACACTAATAAAAACTGACAAGACCAAAAAGTATGTTTTTATAAACAAAACAGAATTAAACAATAAAATGGAAGAAATACTGAACGACAAACTAACATACAGAAAAATTAGACTAGACCCTAGTAAAAACATCAACAAAAATATCAATCAATACATTAACAAATTACTAAAGTATAAATACATCGACAAAGACACAGAAAAAACTCTAAACACTAAGAACAATCTGATTCCTAGAATGTATCCTCTTTTAAAAGTACATAAAAAAGACCACCCCATACGACCAATAGTTGATGGAACATGCTCCACATTAAACAATATAGCAAATACACTTTTTAAAAAACCTTTGAAAATTGTTAATAACCAAAACTCCTTCGATGTAAAAAACTCCTACACATTAAAAAACAAGTTAAAAGAAATCAGTATAAATACTCAACACATAATAACAAGCTACGACGTCACATCTCTTTTTACTAATGTACCACTTGATCTTTTCTACAATATAATAAATCAAAATTGGACTGCAATAAAAAATCACACAGTAATTAAAAATAAAATAATTTTTATTGAAGGTTTGAAATTAATATTTCAAAATGCTTTTTTCACTTACAATGATCAGTTTTATAAGCAGATCTATGGGCTTCCAATGGGAAACAGCCTCTCTAGATTTGTCGCAGGAATCACTATGAACTATATAATCGAAAATAGCTTATTAAAACTAGAAACTAAACCCGTACTAATCGCAAAATACATAGACGACCTTCTTATCATAATAGATAAAAATGAGAACAATAAATTTTTTAACACACTCAATAATTATCATAATAAAATAAAATTTACACAAGAAACAGAAATAAATAATCAAATAAATTATCTGGATCTAACCATATCACGTAAAAATAACATACTACACACCAAATTTTACAAAAAACAAATAACCTCAAACTTATTCTTAAATTACATATCTTGCCATCCAAACCACATTATTCTAAACTCTGCTAAAAATCTTGTGTCTCGTGCTATCAAATTAACTGATAGCATCTACCTGAAAGAAATTAAAAATGACATTAATAACATATTAATAGAAAATGCATATCCACCTCACCTAATTAAAAAAACTTGGCAAACCCTTTCTCAAATTAACAGTAACATCAACACAGGCACACAAACCAACAATAATGCACTCAACATTATAAAAACAACTACAAATCACACACCAAACAAACAATACTTCTCAATTACATACCTTCACAACATCTCTAACAATATCAAACACATACTTAAAGAATATAATCTAATAGAAATACAGCTTGCTTATAAAACCAGAAATAAAATTAACTTGCACATACCAAACCACAAAGACAGGATAGTTACCTCCAACAAAAAAGAATCAGTATACTCTCTTCAATGTGAGTGTGGTTTATATTATTTGGGACACACAAAAAATAAACTCAAATACAGAATAGAACAACACAAACAATCATTAAAACACAACCATAGCCCAGAAACAGCTTTATCAAAACATCACAAATTAACAAAACACAACTTTGATTTCAATAATCCAAAAATGATAGACACTGAAAAAAATTCAAACAAACGAAAACTTTTAGAATCAATACATATTTATTTAGAAATAAATAACTTAATCAATGACAGAAAAGAATATGCACAAGTCAATAAATATTCAAATCTATTAACCAATCTTAAACCATACATATAAATTTACTAACATAATCATACCTGCTACAGTATAATGTAGCATCTTCACCTCTCTCTACCATCCACAGCCAACAAGATTTACTTTTTCTTTTCCACTTAACTTAAATATCCTTTACATAAAAAAAACGCGTCACAAAAACAGCAAATTCAAACAATAAAAATAAACACAAACACAATAAAAAAAGAAAAGAAATATATAATGAAGATTTTTATTTAATATACAATTTCCCAACTTTTCGCCCCCATCCACAATAAATATCAGTTACCCAAAAAAATGGCTGCCTACTAGGGTCCAAACTCAACAATGTAAGTTAAAATTAGAAATTTTCACACTATAATTTAAACATATACTCAAATCTACATAAAATCTAATTTTTTGTATTATCACAGATACCAATAAAAAACAGCCACAAATTTGCGAAAACTCAGCTAAAATAGAATGTTTCAAACCCCAGCACGTGCTTCAAATCCAAAAAATCATCCACAAACATCACTCAACTGATAATATATTGCAAAATCTCCAAAATGTATAAAGAAACCTAAACAAAAAGGACAAATCATTTATAACAATCTTAAAGAAAATTAAAAATTAATTTCTGCAACAATCTCCTAAACAAACCTCTTTAACACAACGAAACACTATCAAAGTGTATACGCAGTTTATTTCATTTTAATCACAATTTTACAATTAAGGTAAGCTTCATTTGTGGATAAATATAATTTTCATTGTACAGTTCACAATATGTATTCCATAATTACTTACATCTGTTTAATATATTTTTTAAATCAATTTGCAGACATTGTAGAAATACAAAGCTTTTTGAAAATGGCAAAAAATTTTGCCGAAACGTAAAAGTAGAACGACATTTGACGAAAGTAATCGCAAATAGAAAAATATAAGAAATAACTGGCTGTAAATCTGGTTCAATTATTCTCAACCCCACTAAACAAAAGCTAAATTTTATATTGGTATGAAAAATGTTAACAGTAAAGTAGGTGCTTCCGCCCCCATCCACGACACCTAATTTGGTAGTTGGACGTTAAGCCCGCCTGAAAAAATAGGCATTACTTTACTTTACTTATAGAACCCCGACATGAGCAGAGAAGAAGTGCAACTGATGGTACTACCTTCTGATAGTAGTTACGAGAATTAAACATTTAGTCAAAATTCCGATTTGAATAAAAACTCTTCATCAGAAATGAGAGTTGCTTTAATAGAAAGCCGTGAGAGTGTTTCACACCAGATTAGAACAGAAACACGTGTACCATGAATGTCTGTCAAGTGCGAATTTCCAATACACTACAAGAAAGCATAATTTGAAGTTGAAAACAAAATTAAAACTCTTTGTACACCAATTATCTTTTAATTAGTAAAATAAACAATAAAAATTAAATACAAAAATATTTTAACTTTAATATTGTGCCAAAATATTTGTGCCAACTTTTATATATATATATATGTATATATTAACGCTTTAGAATTTTCTTTTATGTATTAAAAAAAAATGAAAATATCACAGTTATAATTAACTGCTATTGGTGGGAGCCAAAATTAACTCCTTTTTTTTTGCAAAAGAGGGAAAAAATAGAGTGAAGAAAATCTTTAAAGCTAAAAACTGGCAGAGTTTCATCGCTTTTAGTAGCGATTTATTTTTAGGATTTTTTTTTCAAACTACAGCAGTAACGGGCCATATTGTGATCATGTCACATTTTGGTACCCAGCAATATAGGAAACATACAATTCTGAAATACCCTGAGTAGTCAAAAATCAGGGTGAAACACTGGAATCTGGGACGCCTTTACTTTCTGGCGCTCTTTATGCAGTTAAAAAGTCTGCTTGTATGGCAGCAGTTTGGTGATAGTGATGATGAACTAAAGAACCAGGTGTTCATAATAGGTTCAAAACACTACCGGTAGACTTCTTTGTCACTTGTGAGGAAACTGCAACGCTAGCACAAGTTACTGGTGGCCATGTGCAAAACTACGGTGTAATGTGTAAATATAGTTGGTGGATAATGAATCATACATTCTTTCGTTCCGCTCCAGAGAAACTCAACAAGCTACTCCTCCTCGGTGTGTCAGAAAATTTGTGGCCATTTCTTTTTCTTGCACATGATGTAGTTGGGTCAAAACTTTTTTGATTTTGGAGAAAATGAGCGCCGTCCACTTGATAACATCCACTTGTTGTTATTTGCTATGAATTTCAGCAGCCAATTTTTTGTAATCATGTCAAACTTTCGAAATTAAATTATTACCAGAAATGTCCCCTGAGCCCGAAAACGAGGTTTTTAGGAGTGGTCTCTGTGTGTGTGTGTGGGGGGGGGGTCAGGTACAACTTCAAAAGCGAAAATCACAGAAATTTTAACATTGATATTTAGTTTAAGTTGCATTAAGTCTAGCATGGTATTTGAGAATAAGGTTGTTGTTGTGGTGGTTGGTTCCGCACAGC